>LKNJ01002276.1:0-65938 GCA_002120245.1 Maccullochella peelii
GCTACTTTTGGCAGTTGTGACCTCTGTGCTTTTTAAGTGTTAATAAATTCAAACCCACCTGTGTCTCTCTTTCTCTCTCTCTCACACACACACACACACACACACACACACACACAGAGTAATACATTACACATACAAACACAAACGCATAGACAGTAATACACACAGACAAACTGGTTTTTCTATCTTTACTACTACTACTACTACTACTACTACTACTACTACTACTACTTCAGCTTGTTTCTACTACTTCTAATACTTCTCCTTCAGCCTTTAACGTACTTTTTCACATATCTGCATTTTCAGCAGTGTTTTGCAAATAAATTTCAGCATTCCCATTCATTTTCTGCAGGAAATGCAGTTTTTCTAGTTTTACTCTCATATTCACAGCAGGGGATATACACTTACAACTGAAAAACGCAGGAACAACATACAGTACACGACTTCTCCCAGCCACTTTTCAACACAAAGACAACAAAGCTAGCATGACCAATATTCATCCCACCAAACTTCATTTGTGTTCCTTTTTGTACACAGCTAGAATTTAATGTTTGTGTGCAACAATTTCAGATAAAAGGGATATAAAATATGTTAAAAACAAGTCTTGAAAGCCCCACTTGACAGAGAAGAGGCTACAGACATGCATTACACAATTGATTGTCACATGTAACAACACATGTTCAAGAGAAAACATTACAAAGATCAAGATCACAGAGAAGATCAGTAATTTACTGAAGAGAAAACAGCCTGAAAGTATCACATAAGCGATACTGAAACACAAAAAGAAACTGTAATACTCTTTAACGGCATAATGCCTTCATTATTATTGCCACATGAAGAAAGGTAACTAACAGACCAAGAGAATGGGATTTGGCAGAGTAACTAAAAAGTTAATTCAAAGTAAGTAAAAGTGAAAAGAAATATTGGCTTGTATTTAGGAAATCATATTTCCTAAACAGCAGCAGGCATGGTTTGATTACATGGTGAGTCTGCTACTTCAGAAATTCATGCCTTGTGAGGGATTTAGATCAGTTCACCTAGTTTAGTCCACCAGCCTCACCACGCCTTTAAAACATCCCTTGATTACCATGTTATTCTTTCCATCTGGCTGGGGAAATTCATGTTTACAGTGTAACGGTTACTAGCCATTTATGCATGAGGTGCCAGTGTTTCTTCAGTGTTCTCTGTTCATGACATGATACACTGACCGGCCGGCGTCAGCAGCCCTGGAACTGCTGCTGTGATTGGCTGCGGCCCTGTGTGGCCAGGAGCTGCTGCTGCTGCTGCTGCAGGAAGCTGATCACCTCTGGACTCCTGAGCAGTGACTGAAGGACACACACAAACACACACATTCAAATTTCAGAGCACAATACAACAACAAATATTTCTGTAGCCTGCTTGTCTTTTTCTGCCTTTGTAGGGAAGAGAACGCCTTGTACCAAACTGTATCTATGCATTACAAACTGATGCCTCCCAGTTTGGGTGGTATATGACACAAGAAACACAATGGCTGTCAAACCAGTTCACTTAGATACATAGTAGATGCATGCAAGTAATTTGGATAAAGTGTTCAGCCATGCTCTACAATGTAGAGCAACATTAACATTAAAGGTGACAAGAAAAAGAAAGACATAATAGTGAGAATAAGGACAGACAATCATAAACAGATGGATGACATTTTAAAGGAAAACCCTGATGCAGATGTTTTCTTATAAGAAAGGGGCATTTTCCTGGCATGGCTCAGGCCCACTTCTCTCTTTAAAGGGAGGGGTCACTGAAAAGTTTGATGAGTATGAAAATGATGCAAATCATATGGCAAGCAACACTAACTGTCCCGGAGTCTTGTGGTAGAGATGCTTTATGTTGTCGTTTTTTTGTCTGTAGTTGCATCATGGCACAATCAGTCCATCTGATCTGCTATGACTTACCAGTCTTTTCTGGTTGAGGACCTGCTCTATCAGGGAGGGTCTGGCTGGCCGGTCCCCGATGGCACCCAGACGCTGTTTGTTCACAGACACAGGCCGCTCCTCTGAGTTTTCCTGATTAGCACAAAAAAATAATCAAAACAAGCAATTAACTGGGGGAGTTTAGTTTGTGTTGTGGTTTTAGTCAAGTCTGGAAAAACAGGGCCAGGGAACCACATGAGCCAATAAGTGCAGCCCTGGTAATGTAAACTGCATTGTAAACTGAGGTTACACCTCTCAAATTCCTTTCTCCTCCAGTCATCTACATGTAGACATGGGTTGTAATAAAAGGGTAAGGGTTTGTATAGAAAGTCTCCACCACATCATGGTACAAAACAATGCCTCTAGGTATGAAACTATCTATGAAGCTTAAGCTTACATCAATTTTTCCACTGGACATCTGATCACTCTTCTTCTTCTTGTACTTGTCTTTGTACATCTTGTTGCGGTGTTTTTTGCACATCCACGGTTTCCTCTGCTTGGCCACCTGCGTAGTGGTCTCCGTGCATCCCTCATAGGTGCACTGTTTGGGAGCGTTGTCGCCCTCCGAGGTCTCCTCGTCGTTGAGTTCCTCCGGGCTGGCGGCGCTGTCTCTGGGATCTGAAGTGTCCAGGACGTCGCTCTCCTCGTCCGGATCATCCATGTCGTAGGAGGAGACGTTGTTCTCTGGTTCGTGCGGCGTTATCACATTTCTGCTGTCGACTACGCCGCTCTTACTCACGTAGTACCTTTGCCCGTCTTTAGTGAGCAGGAGAGTCGACTCTTTGTCCTTATTTGCTGATGCTGAATTGTCATCTTCGCTCATGATTGCGGCGAACAAATACAGTGTAGCAGCAGCAAGCAAGCAAGCAAGCTAGCTAGCTAGCTAACTACCATCCCTTTGCACTCAGTTCACGTTAGCTGCCTTGGTTAGCTAATACAGCTATTAATTGGCATTTTCCCACCCAGTTTCCTATATTAGTATGCGTTGAACTGCTTTGTGAAGGCAGTATGTCATAAATACACCATGATTTAGGAAATAAATCTTGTGATTTCTAGCCGACTACCGTGATACTTAGACAGGTTTAGCCTGCCACTGCTCGCTCTCGCTCTCTCTCTCTCTCTCTCTCTCTCTCTCTCTCTCTCTCTCTCTCTCTCTCTCTCTCTCTGCATTTCGATAACAAGGACTTTCTTCTTCGCTGCATTGGTTCCATGTGTTAGAATGACCCCTAGCGGTCAGTATAATAAACGCATGCTCCTTGTAATAAGCTGTTTTTTATGGTAATAAAATATGTTACAATCTGACAAGAGAAATTATGCATGCATCATTGGATTGATGATTTTAATTACTCCTATTATAACCCAAATAATCAATACCAACAGTGACACATCTTCTGTTTATTGGTTTATATTTATTGGTTATTTAGACATGTGACATGTATGTTCTTTCTGCTCATAACACTGCCAGCAGCTACCACTGAAAAGAGTACACTAAAATGACTGAATGCATTATGAAAAAGATTTGAGAAGTGCAACATCTGAGAAATCTGAAAGTTTCAAAAGGTGGACAGCTTTTCTGGAGGCAGAGATACTTTACAGTTCCCAAAGTGTCAGAGAAAGTGTTGGCAGACCTACAATGTCTCCACTTGGTATAGTGTTCCTGCAGGTAAGAATAGAAATACACTGTCAAGGTCTGCGAATATGGCTTGCAAGATCATAGGGAAAGCACAGAGACAGCTGTCTGAGATCCAGTACTTGCTCTGTAACAGGCAGAAAACCATGAAGCACACAGTGAAGAGTTCCTTATATTCTTTTTTCATTAAAACTGTAAGCTCTCCTCTGGAAGGGAATATAGGACATAGGGGGACAAAGACATTTTTTATTATTATCTGTTTTTAATGCTCATGCAGCCAGTATCCCAGTAAGAGTTTTCTTATGCAACCATTGTGAAGCCAAAATAAATTTCCATGGAGAAATGGGTCTTAGAAAGTTCCCTCTACTCTATCATACCACCTGTACGCTGAGCACCTGCTCTGTCAAGTACAGAAAATTTTGGATCCCACGTCTCTGGCCACAACTGTTGTGGGATTCATAAAAACATATCAAGTACCTCTCTAGTCAAGTGCCACCCCAGCAGATAACAGTTAACAATAGCAAACTAAAAAGCCTTGGTGGGATGATGTGCATTTATTTGATAGGACAAATTTACAGTTAAATAAATCTGTATGAAGCAAAGTCAGAGATTTTGGCATCCTTGGTGGTCCATGCCCACAGGAGTTGTGAACTGCATGTCTGGCTAGTAAGCCAGTCATGCAGCGAGAGGACTGCAAAGCCACTGAACTCTACAGACTGGAGTTTTAAAATCTTATACCAGCTAAACACATTAAAGCTCTACAAAAGACACTGGCAATTTGTTTTTGAAACATGTTTTAATTATTACTATTATTATTGATAGACCATTGTTGAACAGAGGTACAAGTATTGGTATTGCAACAGATTGTAAAACTGTGGCGCAGCTGTGAGAGCACTTTGGTAAACCACATGTGCCCATGTGCTGGAGAGTGTGGATTTCAACAGCACAACAAATTCATACTGATCTGGTCAATATGGCGGCACATTACTGTATATGTGTGATGACGAGAATAAATACGGAAACTTACAGACAACTGTGATGACTACAGGGAGATCATCTGTAAAAAACAAAAAAAACGAACTGAAATCGCTCTGCATTTCTCTCACTCCTCTAGCTTCTCCTCTCATTTATCTCAGATCAGTTACTGGAAATCCCTTTACCAGTTGCTTTTGCAAAGGAAGTGACATCATTCCCAGTGTCTGACAGGAAGCAAGGATGGTGGTCTCTTCTTCTACTCTAGATTTATCTTTGTAGATTCACCCAGGTGGTACAACGTCAGGTCGAAATGGTCTTCTTCAACTCAACTGTGTTGTTTCATTTCGACCTGATGATCTCCTCTAGATTATTTTTTTTCTTTGCTGATACAGATATATGACTGATTTTTTTTTAATAGACGTACTACTAGTAAAGAAATATACTGTATTGTGAACTATCAAAATAAATGAAATTATGTTATTTACATAACATATAAACAATACTTCATCACGAAACAGGTTTTTATAAGAATAGGCTACTGTATGTCTGTCATGCTTTCATCTGAATAAATGAAGCCATGAATGAGGTTGTACAGAGCTGAAATAAATCCTCTTACATCCTTTTAACTGTACTGCTTTCCAAGAGTGCTGCTGGTTCTCTGACATCCATACTGTCTTTCTCTCAGACCTTTGTGACTGCACCTAGACTGCAGTACTTTGTGCAAATAGGCAGCCCTCATAAACTGTTAATTACCACATAAAACATTTCTCCAAACCCGTACAAGTGGTACACGTGGGCTTCAATTGTACCTTTCTTTACTGCTGGAAAATGTGAATGAAATATGCCTTTAGTGGTCGAAAAAATGTAAACAAGGCTTCCCATGTGTACATGTGAATCTGAAAATATCAAGATTAATATGAAATCAATACAGAATGATTGTGAAAATGTGCTCATTGAGGAAAAAATGGTTCAGATGTTGAGTTTGCTACACAAGCACCCGGATGCTGCTGAATTTTGTGTATCAAGATGCCGATAATGAAGCAGTTAACAAATGCACCATTGTTGTCTTAATAGCAGTCTGTGTAAAACGTAAACTGTAATACTGCAATCCAACATTACAGGAAGGCAACGCCAGTACTGTGTGGAGCACAGAATTATAGCACAAGTGCCGTCTTTGATCTGTCATTTATGTTTTTCAGTGAACATTCTTTTTTAACACATTTGTAAGAAAAACTCCTTTCTCTACATCCTGTAGCTCTCACTTCCCCAGATTACACTATTCATCAAGTCTATGGTAGCCTACTTCAAAACTTCTGAGCTCTACTTCTACACACTTTTTCCACTATTTTCGTTCCACCAAGCTCTTAGGACAAGTCAACAAAAAGTTATCTTTTATGAAAAAGGGAAATACATATCAAAAAATGCAGTGAATAAAGAATGAATAAATAAGGTTCAATAAAACATGAACATTGGTCCATATTCTCATATTGCCTTGTAGAGCTGCTCCGCCATAAGGAAGTTTCCATGTTGAGCCCGGATCATCACTGAAGGGTAAACAATACAATACAATACCGTCACCCTTTCTCGCTCCTTGAGCTCTGCAACATGTGCTCAGATGAGAGAATGTTAAAAAAGAATTAAATGAAAAGTCTTTCACCTCTTTCCGCCTTTTCCCTTTTCCTCATGATCTCGGTGTCTTGTTGCCTCTTTAGTCTTTCTCCCAACCTCTCTAACCTCTTTTTACTCTATCCACCCTTTGATCGATCTCTCCTCTGGGTTTGGAAAGATGGATTCAGGAAAGCTAAAAGTTGTCTCTGATTTTTTTTTTGTTTTTCCCTCCACAGTTTTTCCCCTGTTCACAGCCAGTCTTAGATGAGAGGCTGTGGGGAAGCTGACGTCTCCTCTTCCTCCTCCTCCATATAGAGGGAGGAGCTGGATGAGGATTTTCCCTCCTCGCTTCCTCCTCCTCCTCCCCTCCGCCTCCTCTCTAGAAGGGCGAGTTGGGGGAGCAGGCGGTACTGGCTGAGCTGATGGAGATGTCATCAGAGTCAGGTGGGAGGCTGGGGTTCGGGGAAGGGTCAGGGGTCAGAGAGGGAGGGGCCACGGGCAGGCCAGGGAGGCAACTGGGAGGCTCCGCCCGTAGGGTTTTTGTTGTTGATGTTGTTACTGTTGTCACCGTCGGCATCATCTGCAAAGGCAGTGGATTCACATCCGGGTGGCGTCCTCGTCTGAGAATCTGCCCCTCCTTATCAAGAGGGGTGGCCTGAATGAGGGAGGAACAGGAGAACATTATGATTAGATCCTCTGAGGCAGGGACCCAGAAGCACAGTGGATAATCCAGTGTGGAGGACCAGGAGAACCTTGCACATGTTCATTAAGTTATTAACCGATATTTGATTGGACAGTCAGAAGAGGGATTAACAAAAGCAAAAACAGTGAATGAATAAAGGGATCTTTAGATAACTAAATAAAAATATCATTATATCAATGAAATTGATTATGACATTATCATCATATCAATGAAAAGATAATTTAAAGTGGAATAAATCAGTTCAACATCTCAGGTCTTAAATTATTAACTTTTCAATTTCCTTACTTTGCTATGTAATGTGGGGCATTTGTTTTGTTTGTTCTAAAGTTAGAATATGTAACTTTTGAAAAGAGGAAATAAAAAAATGTTTTTTCTTATATCTGAAAAGTTGTCAGTGTCCAATTACTGTAAATACCAACCAGTGAATTTATAACTATAAACCTTTATAACTATGAACATCTAGGTCCTCCATAAATCAATGATGGATAAAGTCACACAACAAGAGTTGGGCGATGGGAGTTGAATAGCAAGCCCTGGTGTTAGTAGGAGGCAGCCAGATGGGGAGCATGACATCAATTAAAAAATCACTGAAATCAACGGTGACAAGCAAGGGAACAGGGTTATTTCTTTGGAAGGCAGCATTCACAAAGAAACTGTGCAAACAAAAAGTGACTGTTACTCAGTGAAAACCTCAGCAACATCAGTTTGTTTACTTGGTTATCAAAGGAATTGGTTTTGTAGTGCATGTTCAACAGAGACATGTAGGAGAAACATTCACAAGGGTAATTTTAAGTAACATTAACTTGCACTTCCTTATTCACACATTCAGGAATCCAGGAGACACTGATATACCGTGACACAAAATGACATAAAAAGGACAAGTCTTTGGCAACAGACGGATGACAACGATGCATGTACAGTATGAAATACACATTTGCAGCAAGCGAGGGATGAAAGGAGCAAAAAGCCAAGCACAAAGACCACAAAGCAGGGACAACATGAATCTGTCAAAGCAGCACAGCAGCAGCCAGTCAGCAGGGCTGCACGCAGGGAGGAGGGAGACATCAATTTCAGAGACACTATTTTGGTTTGCTTTGATTTCTCGCTGGTTTGTGACCATCTACCCGGTCGTGTCTCTATGGAAACCTGCCGTACCTTATCCAGTACATGGCCGGGTGCTGGTAGAAATCCAACGACCCAGACCTCTGCATAGAAAAGCTGTCATCCAACTGAACACAAAGAGAAACCAGCACAATCAATCTAAACACCAGTTCATTTGAAAGCAGAAATACCACAAGACACAAACTTCACTCAGAAAGTCGTAAAGTCTGAAAGCTGCAGAAAATCGTAGACCTCTGCACAAACCAATTCAGCTTAGTGTGATAGCTACAATCCGTCAGATCAGTTGGTTTATGGGTACTGTAGTTTCTAGTGGTAGTGACTTACAGAAATGACTGACACTCCTGCAGTGGTGTCGTTGACCTTCGGACTGGTGTTGAAGTGCTTCTTTATCTTCCCTGCTACTGACAATTGATGATCATTCTCACATAGACCCTCATCCTGTATCGAACAAGGGAGGAGAGAAAAAAGATTTAATGTTTATGGGATAATATTTCAAAACAATAGATGTGAGGGGCCCAGAGAGCTCAATAAACGCTGTACTTACAGTGACCCAAGGGTGCTCTAGCACCTGGAGGGCAGTGTATCTCTGATCCACCTCCACCTCCAGCATGGATCGAATCAGCTCCTTTAGCAGCAAACAAACACCGCTGAGTTTTTATTCCCTCTATATAAAGTGACTTTCTACCAACACGTGGCTCCGTTCACAGTACAAACAAACAGACATAGATGTTCACCTTGGCTGTCTCTGACACGTTGTCCCAGTACGGTAGAGGAAATTCTAGCTGTCCCATTAGTATCTGATCAAAAAGCAGTTCTTGATCATCGCTGCTCCTGCAAACAAAACATTTCCACATGAATGTGTCTATGTAAATAAAATACATTGTTCACAGGAGTAAAGATATAGTGGAATTTCACTTGGTGGAGTAGCTCTTGCTGTTAGCTTACCCTCGGAAGGGTGGGAAACCACACAGCAGGATGTAGGTGATGACTCCAGCTGCCCAGATGTCCACCTTAAGGCCATACCTGCACAAAGACAAAGAAAGATGATGACTTCAAGGCAAAGATAAAGATAAAGAAAGTTTACTGTAAACATGCAGAGCTGCATTGTTCCTTCTGAAGACAACATTTTTTTTTTAGCAAGAAAACAAACTAATACTAACTGCGTTAAGACATCACTGGTACATTGGCCATGGCGTGCGCCTCATTCCTCTGTAACCTCAACTCTACTGCTGATGCTCTTACCCTGTTTCTGCGATGATTTCAGGTGCTACATATGTCGGGGTCCCACAGACAGTGTATAGGGGTCCGTCCACCACAGTCGCCAAACCAAAGTCTCCCAGTTTCAGACTTTTGCTGCCATCTGCATGCTCATACACCTGAACACATAGAAAATACACACACAACAAATGCTGTTAAAAGTAGCATCTTAAATGGCTGCAGTGAGATGAGTATGATCTGGACTGTGAGGCATAACAACTCCTCTGCCAGCAGCTGCATTCACAGTACTTGTGAATCTTGCTGGAGTGTGTGAAAATGATGAGTTCTAACTCTCCTAGAGATAATGTGTGTTTAATCCATCCAAAGCTTCTATGTGTAGAATCTTATGTGATTAAAGCAACTTTCAAATTATTCCATCTTTGTTTGTAGAAAAATGTAACAATCCCGGGAATGACTGAAGTAGTCTCAGCCCTTCATTCGCAGAGGCCCCCGGGTCAAATCCATGGGGGATTGGGGGGTAGCGGTGTGGATTGCTGTCTGCTACAGTGTCTTTTTTGATAATACCACTGTGGGGCACCAAAGTCTGAAAATGTTCAAATCCTACACATAGTGGCTTTAAACAAGTACACACTTCCAGTGACTTGCAATCAGCCTGTAAATGTTTGTGTGTGTGTATGTAATTGGGGGTATAGAAAATTATAGTAGCACCTGATAATAAAATATAACTGCAAACTATGACATTAAAGCTGCTATAATCCATATATTCATAGTTGGCCAAATTACTACATGTATGTGAAAGGGGTTGCTCTTAGTGATGAACCCATATAGAATAATCACCCAACTCTGCTGTTCCCCTCAGCTCTACAGAGCGTTTCAGCATCTTTCAGCTCATTGGTTTGGTTTTATCGGCCACAACTTTACTCAATCCAATGCTTTAGCAGCTAAAGAGCCAGATATTTCCCCCAGGAGTTGGTAGAGACCAAAAGCAGAGCTAAAAGGAGAGTGAATATTGGACTTACAATCGCCAGGTGGACAGAAATGTGACTCCAAATAAATGCTAGTATTGCTCCATGTCTGCTGGATTAGTAAATAGACTGTGATGTGTAATTATACATGTTTGCTAGAATGTTCTTGTTGCTTGTTGGTGCCAACCAATTAATACAGTTCTAAAAAATGACCATAAAGTTGAGTAAATTCCTTTTCGACATCTAACCATAATTGTGAACAATGCATATTTTACGGAGGTAATAGTTATAGTAAGGGTTTGGTTTAGGGTTCTGGTTATTTTGTCCACCTGATACATGTATTTATGATTAATCTCCATATTATGGCATTTAAAGATAAAGAAAAAGGACACCTTTGTGATGATAAATGACAAGGAGTCAGCACCCAAGGGTAGAATTTCTCTTTTGGCAGCCCACTCAACTTCAGCACTTCTTATTTAATTGAAACAGTTGGAGAACAAAGAAGGGCAGGAAACACAGGAAGGGAAGCTATGGCTCTGTCTTAGGGCAGTAGGGGTGAATGTGGCTACAGAGGCCACTCAACTAGCTTCCAAGTGGAACATTTCTAAAGTCTGAGTCTGGCCCGACCATCACTTGTAATGAGTGACTCGGGATGGCACACAGGGGCAAACGAGGGGAAAAACGCCCATTGTGGGAGGAGGAGGAGAAGACAGCGACGAGGTCGCCAGAAGGGAGGAGGAAGAAGGGAAGGCAGAAATGAAGGAGGCTGGAGAAGGAGGGTGCGGGTGGTGTGAGGGCAGCAGAGATGAGTCATCTCTCTCCTCTGTGAGAGCCCAGAGTGAGTGATATTACTTCACTGTTCATTCAGAAAGGAGGGAGGAAAAGAGAGAGAAGGGGGGGGGGCTATACTGCGGAAAGTTATATGGGCATGTATATAGCATAGACACATGCAGACCCACTCTGTTTGAACTCACCAGCAGGTTTTCTGGTTTGATGTCTCTGTGCACAATGTTGAGGCTGTGGAGGTATTTGATGGCATTGGCCAGATTGTAGAGCATGCCGCTGGCGTCTCTCTCTGTGTATCTGTTGGCAGAGGTGATGGCATCGAACAGATCTCCCCCCTGTGGACAAATCGTGATGGACGGGCAGCTTGTCAGTATTAGAAAACAATGCCACGGGAGTTTGTTTGGCATTTTCACACAGTGAACCTGACAGATTCCACTTCCAAGTTTTCACAGTTGCTCATCTTTTCTGCTGAAAAGAGTTTTTTGGCTAGAAAGTTGATTTAGTAGCGAGGGTTTTCGTTTGCTCAGCAGCTGGAGGGGTAAACTGTGTCCTCATTCCTCACCTTGGTTGAAACATCTCCTCCCCCTGCCTTTAATATTTCCCTTTCATTTAAATTTTTCCCTTTAATTCACTTTCTCCTCTTTTCTCTGTCTTTTTCTCTGTTTGTCTCAGTTTCTCGCCTTCCTCTTACCCCCCCTCTCTTTCTTTCTCTCTCTCTCTCTCTCTCTTTCTCTCTCTTTCTCTCTCTTTCTCTCTCTCTCATCCTCTCTGTGTCTCTCCCTGAGTGGACTAAGTAGAACAGAGGCTTAAAATAGGGCTGAATCTCTCTCTCTCTATCTCTCTCCCAGCACAGACACACTGTCAGCGTCCGAGCTGTACAGCGACAGTTATTTAAACATGAGTGCTGTCAAATGCCACAGCTCTATGGAGTCATAGGAGTGCCATAAAAAAGAATACATCTGGGAAAGTATAAGAGTAATAAAGAGAAATAAAAAAAGAATAAATAAATGTGGATATTGTAAAGACAAATAATTCTTTTTCCTTTTGCTATTCCCCTTTTGCTATTCCTTGAAGGGCCAAGCTGTCAATCAACTTGCTTTGGGCGGGCCTTCCTGCCTAGACTGAGTAATCAATTCATGTACACATGAATCCTGCTTTGGCTTGAGCTTTCTCTTTATATTTCCACATTTATTGTCTTATTCTTTCCCAGATTTATTCTTTTTTATGGCACTCCTATGACTCCATACAGCTCAGTCTCTAACCAGTGCATTTGCATTTCTCTACCTCCTCTATGTGGCCGAAAGTATGTGGACACTTAGACATTACACTTACACTGTATGTGATTGTTGAACATCTCATTCCAAAAGCGTGGGCATTAATATGCTGTTATGACGTCCCTCCATTCTTCTTTGGAGGCTTTCCAAAGATTTTGCAGCTACAAGAGCAAAAAACTGCAAGAGTTTTCCCTTAATTGAAACAAAGGGACTTAGCCCAAAACAGCACCAGGCAAAAGGACACACTATACTATACTTTTGGCTATATTTTGTACCATTTCTCTCCCTCTCTCGCTACTCTCTTTGCCTCCCCTTTTAATGCATCCATCTGTCTTTCTCCCTCTCTCACTCCCTGTCGTTCTTGACTCTTTCCACCTCATTCATCCACAGCCTCCTCTCGATCCTCCTACTTTGGACACGCTCACACATACAAACATTTTCTTCCACAGATTGCCTCTCATCTATATTCTGTAGTACTCTACACCACAACACGAACAGATGGATCACATTCCTGGCTCCTGAATTATGCACAAACATTTCTTGACTCAGAGAGAGCGAGAGAAAATAAAGAATGTGAACACACGAGCGCTCGAGGCCACAGACCGATTCTCTCTATCCCACACTGTGTGACTGGTTGGAATTCATCATTAGCTTCACCGGTTGAATGTTGCAGCTCTGTCTCTGTCACTGTTTCTGCCTCCCTGCTCCTCTCTGTCACTCTCAAATTGGAAATAATGATCGCCACATATATAGAGAACACATCCTTCCACTATATTAGTTTGGCCAAATATCCCAGGCTATCCAGACCCAGAGCAGATGATGCACTAACACATCAAAATAAACATGTAATTACAGTAATAAAACATGGCCACGCACCTTGACCAGCTCCATGACCAGATAGAGTTCGTTGTAAGTGTCCACCTCCTCTATGAGCAGGACGATATTTGGATGTTTGACCCTGCGAAGGATGGCCACCTCATTCTGGATCATGTGCTCCTGGAATAAAATTTTAAATGGATTTTATAGTCAAGTGAAACAAATGTATTAAAGGAATAAGGAGTAACTCAACATCAGGCTGAAACGCAGTGTTTCGCTGCCCTCTCTGGTTGGAAGTTGAAATTTTGTCCCACCTGTGTCAGTGTGATGGGCGTGGTCAGAAGTGTGCACCTTTAACCACACCCAACAGTGATGTCATAGTATACGGACACACCCTGGAGTACACTCCTACATCACTGCAGCAAGGTGTGAAGTTAAACCACTGGAGGTCAGCGATTTTCAGATGGTGTAAAGTTGCTCTTTAAGTGACACAGATTAAGAGACACATCATCCTAAAAATGTAGCTGTTTTTTTATTGTATCTCCTATTGTACTAATCCTGCATAGGAACTGTGTGCACTTATGAACTGCAAACTGTATTTTCTATCTGCAATCAAAATAGTAGTTTATGTGCCAGCTACCTACAGGGTACTTTTAGATGGAGGTGGATGTAACTAATTACAGGTACACTTGATACTATAATTGTGTAGATTTGATTTTTTGAGTACAGTGAAATTCGTATATCTCCAACTTTAGCAATTTTTAGATTTTAGGATTAAATGAAGGATTAAATGCTCTTTTATGGGTTGATGGAATTATCTTATGTATTATGGCTAGTAAAATTATTGAAAACATGTATTGCACAGAGCTTAAAACAAGGTTTTTTTTTTTGGTTTTCTTAGTTTTATTGACATTAACATCAACATTAACAAGATTAACTGGTAGTCAGAGTCGCCTTTGAAAGAGCTACTTTTGTACAAATACTTGAGCAGTTTTCAAGTAATCTCTTTTTCGACATGAGTAACAGCAACAGTATTTCTGCTTGAGTGGGGTAGCCTTGTACAGTTCTCTTTTGCCTTTTGTGTTTATTATATTTTATTTATTTATTAGTTTATTTCTCAGGGACAATGCAAGAAAACACTGCAACAAATTACAGAGAACATGCTACCGATGTATTGCATAAAGGATTTGTAGCCAAGGCTAATTTGCGACCCCTAAGTTAGGCTTTTCTGCTTAAAAAGATCATAAAATATCATCATTAGCAAAAGTCCATTAGTTAAATTGAGCACATAATAAATAGAGACTTTCTCATACATGTGACATGATCATATACAACTGCAATATTTACACCCAATTACAATCACTATATTTGTGTTGCTAAAGATCCGTGATCGCAGGTTTGGTTTTGTTTCAGCCAGTGTTTCACCTTTTCATTGAACGTTTTCAGATCAGTTTGTGTTTTTATTTCTGTTGGTAGGGCGTTCCAAAAATGTATTCCTTTCACAGAAAAAGATGACTGCCCGAAGGAAGTTTTGCCCTGCAGTTGCCATTTGCTGATCCCCTAGTGGCTATTCTGTTGGTGTTTAGTTTTGTGACAATTGGGCAAAGTACTGCTGGGGCGAGATTATTCACATTTAAAAATCAATTTGATAAAAGAAAACTCCTCCCAGTTTGTAGTTTACCTTGCCTCTGCATTTGCCCTTGTTGATGATCTTCAGAGCATACTCCCGTCCTGTGGAGTGCTCCACACATTCCCGGACGACTGCAAAGTTCCCGTCGCCTAACATGCGGCCCACCTTGTAGCGGTCTGATATGTAGGACGGCACAGCTGGAACCTCATCGACCAGAACCTCAGCTGCAGGGAGGAAGCACGAGGTTTAGAGCAGCTGAGACTCGAGAATGTAAACCAGTTTACACTTGTTCAGTTCAGTGTTTTGTACCCTTTTTTCAGGCTGATAAGGATTCAATGTATACACACAAGCAAGTACAGAAGACCCAAAGAGCCTCATTAAAGCATTTACTGCAGCAACTGTAATGCTAATAACAACTCATTAATTGATATTTAACTGGACTAAAAGGTGGGGTTAATAAAATAATTTACAAATAAATACATTAACAAATGGATCAAACTGTAAAGAAATTGTAAAGGGATTGACAAAAAAATAAATACAGATAACACAGCTACTAATGTATTAAAAGTAGATTTAAACATAGAACCATTATCAGTTATAAATAATTTTGACCGTGAATTTATTTTTCAAAGCCAATGGGGGCTCTAGTTACATCCCACAGTCGACATTTTGTCATGCTAAGGCTCTGCAGAGTGCTGTGTAAATGGTAATGAAGCTGTCAAATACGGAACCAACTGGTAAATCAAAATGAAATTATATGCAATGAATGTTCAGTTTAATATAAATTAATTTATAACATTTGAGAAAGTTCTCTGGGTCCTCTTTGAGTAAATAAAAAGTTGTGTGACACAACTTAAAAGAGCGTTCTTGGTATTTCTTTAGTTCAGATTAGTGGCTGTTTTCCCTCAGGATGTCCCCAACTCATAACCAACCTTTACAAAATTTACCAGCACATCATTATTTGTAGTGTTAGAGAATTTATGGAGTCCGAGATGTGAAGAAAGACGCCAGAGGAGAGGAAACGTGTGAAAACAAGGTGATGAAAACAGGATGTACAAATCAGAAGAAGGACGCAGAGATGGGAGACAGAGAGAGAGAGAGAGATGCATCAAAGGTCATGAACATGATTCAGACATGCATGATATTTGCAAGTACATCGCCTTTGCCCACTGATGGACAGATGGGACATTTTCCTCACCTTCAGTAACAAGTCCATCCCCATCTTCCACTGAGCTGGAAACTTTAGTGGAAGACAGAGAGGTGGAAGAACCCTGGGACCCCTGCAGAGAGGGAGAGGGATAGACAGGGAGCAGGATGGCAAGAGAAAAAAGCAGGGCACAATTATTTAAATCTGCATTATTACCCAAAACAGTTGACACTCAAGACTCAACAAAACACGACGAAACAATCCCTTCTGCTGCAATTCAAGCCAAAACAAACACGTATGTCCTAAAATAGACAAAAGGATACTCGTCTCATCCTCAGAACATCCTTAAGTCTGTCTTTGTGTTTGCATGTCTGTCTGTTGTATTGTGCTGTGCAGTGTTATACGTACACTGTGCTCACAAAAAGAGTCAGACAGATTTACTTAAGCTACTGAGCTGCATATAAACCGGTTACTTATTCAGCAAAGCACCTGTGTGTGTGTCCACGTTGGACAGACGACTACATCCCAATAAGCTCCTCTCCTTTCACAGAACTTTAAGTAATTCCAATCTAACTGCAACTTCCTCTCACCCCTCACTACCACCTTTAATAAAACATAAAAACACAGGTTTTGGTGACACTAATAAAGGCGGATGAATACTGCCTTTCATCTGGTTGGTAAGTAGGTGGTCATTAAGGGGAAGGAGAGTGGCTGAGATGCAGCATCTGCATCTATCTAAAGACAAAAACTCATTACGCCCTCCACCTCCTAACCTTCTGTCTGGTTGTCATGGAAGCAACGAGGGTGGGGAGCGAGGATCTAGTCGGGACTGTAAATGAGAATCTACCCCTCTGGTATTTCTGTCTTTTCTCCACCCATGTCCATCTTTCTGTTCTCCTCTCCTCCTAAATCTGTTGTTGGCTCCAAATTCTTTCACAACATTCGGACAATTTGATTATGCTTCATTCGTCCTAGCAGGCACCTGTCAGGACGGTTAGTCTCCTCATTCGTAAGATGAACATTTTTGTTCAATATCTTTTCTCACTCTCCTTAATCTCCTGTCCCTCTGCTCAAATCCTCTCTCCTGCCTCACAGTCAGCCCTGAGGACACAGCGCTCGAATAAATCCCACAGGTGCAGCTGGCACATGCAGCCCGGCCAGTGATGGAAATGGACGCCATCACAATTTCTCTAAAATATAAGCGGAGCCCCCTGGCCGATGTGAATTATTAACAAAGTGCAGTTTGAGCTGTAAATGGTCTGCACTATGTGTGTGATGCATGAGCCAATCGTCACGTGAAATGTTGAACCCAAGGAAAGCAGTGCATCAGCAGTTTGTTGGTGACCACCTCTGACTAATGTTGTCTGGCTGATGATACATATTTCTTTCTTTCATTTCACTGCAGGTGTTTGGGTTTTTTTATGCTCTCTTGTGATGAATTCATACCACATAGTGTAATTCACACATCAATCAGTCCTGACTCATTAGAGGAGATGAGATCAAAAAAGTGTTGCTGAATTGATGGATGCTGGCCATTGCTATTTCATGGAATTTGGCATCAAAGAGTTTAAACAACACATTATTATGGCATGGTAAAAGATCACGAAACAAACCTTTCTTAAAACGTTTGTATCAAATTAAATCTGATACCGTGCTTCTGATTTTACAAAGTGCAGATCTATTCAATGTAAAACTGTGAAGGAAAATGTGTGTGCAATAATCCAGCATGCATGTACAGAAAGGGGTGCAGAGACCACATTCCACAAAATAAAAGTATTTTTCCATTTGCTTTGAATTCTTTTACCACAATCTCTTTTTTCTGTGGTGTCCAGTCAGGCTGTGATACAGCCTGGAGAGCTCGCTGTCCTGGCAGAGAGAGGAAAAGGCAACCCATCGTAATGACTTAGATCTGAAAACTATTTACAGAGCTGAGCTGCCCTATATCTCTGCCCAAGTAGCTGTCAGTTCTTTTACTCATCTCTACTGCTGTGACCTGAAAGCCACCCAGGTGAATGTAGCTGTGAGTCAGGCAGTTTTTGGTTTATGTAATGTTGTTTCTGGTTGGGCACACATCCCGGAACAAGAAAACCCACTTAATGCC
This sequence comes from Maccullochella peelii, assembly GCA_002120245.1. Lineage (NCBI taxonomy): Eukaryota > Metazoa > Chordata > Actinopteri > Centrarchiformes > Percichthyidae > Maccullochella > Maccullochella peelii. The sequence continues at coordinate 17,922 of LKNJ01002276.1, forward strand.
CATAAAGCCAATGACCCTCCTGTGCTTTATCTACAAAACATCCTTCTTTTTTTTCCTCATCCCGACTCATATATTTACCTCTCTTGTGCCCTTATCTCACATCCAGCCCTGTCCTCTACTCGCTTTCTCATTTTGCACTCCTATCTCTCTCTTCCTGCCACCGAGGGAAACAAAATGCTGTTGCTATGGAAACAGCTCACAGAGAGGAGAGAAGCAGCTTATGAGACTTCCAGTGTGGAGACAGAAGCCTAAATATGGCCATTTCCTGTCTGCGGGCTGGGAGGTGGGTTCAACCTTCTATGAACATTGTGTCTTTTTCCTGTGTGAAAAACTACGAGACAGATGGAGTGACAGACAGAGTGAGAAAGAGACTGAGAAACAGATAGAGGCAGACAGACAAAGGGAAACAAAGAGACTGGAAGAAAGATGTATGGAGTCTGGGTTGATATCGATCATTAGATTTGGCAGGAACTGTCTTGTTATTGTTAGACAATCCAGCTTTCTCCCTGTTGCACAACACGACATACACTATTCCTAGCTCTACATCTCTAAACTTTTGCTCTAGCTATGACTCACACCACTAAAAAAAACACACTGACAAACCTTTTACATCATGGCTGCAGCCACTGCTCTTCAAACCTGCAAGGGCAACACTCAGCGACTGAATACTGATCAGTGCATAAATGTGAATTAAACAGGATGTCCATCATTGACCTTAAGTGTGGAGAATCATCTGAGAAGCAGATGTGTAGCAGTAGAAATAATGAATTATTCTGCGGTTGAAAAGTCGAGAAGTCTGTCAACTATAGAATTCAGCATTAAAAATGCACCACACATTTACAAAACCAACTTCAACATAATGCTAGCCTTGTCCCCTATTGTCCCCTAACTGTTTGAATCTGATTACGACGCACATCCTAAAGCCTTCTTTCTCTCAGTCCCTCAGGCTGACAGAGCCAAACCTCTTCTCCAGCAGCATTTCTTGTCACTTTCACTGTCACGCAATATCCAGCAAAAGCAGGATTTATTGGTGTTTGCTTCTGAGGAAAAATCTAATAAGATTTGATAGAAACAGGGTACTTTGTTTTGTCCCAAGTTCCTACTCTGCCTCTCATAAGGACACAAGGTTCAGGAGATAATATATCATGGCTCTTATTTTGGTGTCTAGACAGACAGGAAACATAATCTATATGACTCTCATCTGAAGAGATCAACACTGTTTGGGGATTCTGTCCCTCTGCTCTGCCAGTTGGACACAGGGAAGGTTTCTAATCACGATCCTTATGGACCGCGGGGAATCACTGGAACGTGATTAAATGCTTCAGGGAAAATTAAAAAACGTGAGGGAGACTTGGGCCGCCTCACTCAAAAGAAAAAAAACATCCAGAAGAGAAGCAGTGGGACAGGAGAGATGAATGCACCTCTGGGACTGTGTTTGTGTTGTAATCTCTTCTCTGCTCTGCTGGATACAGACGTACGTTTAACAAAGGAGAACCGCTGATAAACGAAAATATGTAGACAATCATCATCATCATAATCACCCTCCATCTACTGGAAATGATCTCTGTGTTTGTTTTTATATGTGATGAACATGGTGAACAACTGTCAATCAACACAAATGAGGAGCATGAGAAGAAGGAAAAAAAAAAGCACAAAATGAAAATGAAATGACAATGGATTTAATGATGACATCAACAAATGGAAATGAATACATTAAGCAAAGAAAATACAAACAGAAACAAATGAGCCGAGCAGATCTGGCAGCCTCACATGACAAAATCCCAATATGTAGATGATAGACCAGGTTATCAAATGTTATTAGCCCATTTCCGTATCTTACATGTATGTAATATTACCGATGTTTACATGCATTAAAGATATGTAAATATGAGCCGGCTGTGAATCATTTGAAGGAATAAAATGTTCAAGAAACAATGTTTAAGCTTCAAATTTGCATCTTCCACAGTTTCCTCATGTGCTGCAGCCAGTCTTTTTGGCAGGTATAGGAACAAAAACTGGACAAGCCATCTAATGACATCAACACAACATGAAATAAGAAATATAATACAGCCAAATAACAAATACAATCTTTAGTAACAACACACTCACATGAGATGAGACAATAATTACCAATAATGCACGCGTTCTCCTTCAGTCTGCTCTCTCTCTCATACACATGCTCACACATAATTTAATTATGAATCACCCAACACAAAATATGGACGATAAGAATGAGAGATGGAGCATGCAATTCAATGGATTATGGACACGAATGACTCAGTGGTGAGAGGATGATGTAAGGTGACATACTACGGTTGACAATTAGCACTTTCTTCTCTCGCACACTCACACAGACAGCTACCTGACTCTATCACAGCTGCTGTATTGGCATCACAGACCTTCGGTTTGTCTTATCTTCAATCTGTCGGTCACTACTCTCTGGGTAATGTCTTTTTTTTAATGATTTATTTCTCTGTCTGTGTTTTTCACATCTAATGGAGCAGACAGACGGTGAAGAGCTGTGACCTCGCAAGCTCGTTTGATTAATCTGTATGTGCTTTAGAGTGGATATTGACAGGAAACAAATGCAGGGTGTGTGTGTGTCTGCACTGATGCCTGTGTCTGTAGTTTTAATATAAAATATTAAAACAATATGAATATGGAAAGCTAGGCTTCTCTTGGTGAGGCAAGTGGCTTTGAAAGGACTATTAGAAGAGCACAGGAGGAGAGGGGGATGGATGACTTCATAAATGTAGACCATTCTTTCATGCTTCTGTTGCTAATTCATAAAAATGGGTCATACTAGCGTGCACCAGATGTATGAACACATAACATGTGCGAGGGTTAGCTTGTGCATCAAGCTAACTGTCTACTGCCTGTGCACAAATGGCAATTTCATGTATAAAAGTGTTTTTCCTGAAGCATACATGAACGTACAGGTGTGCAATTGCTATGAAAGATGTGTGCGTGTCTGTGTGCTTGCAGCTATGTATGTGTGAAAGGGGTAGGAAAAAAATGCCACAGTGCAATGCTATGTCTGTATATTCTGCTCGGGGAAATAGGTTGTGATGGTGTGAGCTGTGCGAGCAATGTACATCAGGCAGCAAAGTGCCTCTAAGTGTTTAAATGCAGGGTCCAGAGAGGTGAACTATTTAAATGCAGTACTCGTAGTAGGTCAGTAAGGCTCTGTGGCTGCTTAGGAAATGGATTCATGGGAGCTTTCAATGCTTTACTGGCTGAAATTTAAAAAAGATTTTTGTCATTTTTGAGCCCCAGGTGTTCTTTTAAGAATACAAATGTTAAAATTCAGGTTTCATATTAAAGAAAAGGGTCATTTCGGAGTCATGGTTTGGTTAAAGTGAGTTATGAATTTTAGGTGTATGGGTGAGAAAGGTACTTGCTTGCTTGTAAGCATAACAATAAAAGGATTTGTGAGTGTGTGCTCTATATTTATGATTACTCATGCCCATTTACACAGATAGATAGAAGGAAAGAAAATGTGCAAATATAGAGTCAGAAACTTGGCGCCTACTTCTCAAAGAAGCTTAGAATTCATCTACAAGGGAAATGATGGAATATAATTTACTCGCTGTGAAGTTAATACCCTTTCATATGGGGAAGAGAAAAGGGGGTGGGTGTAAGTGCGAATGGGTGAGAGATGGCGTGAAAGAGAAATGAGAAACAGTCAGGGGGGGAAGGGACAGAGGGAGAATTGCTAACAGGGGTGGATAGAAAAAGTAAGAAGTGGAGTTGGAGAATTACATCGTCATATAGCTGAAGAGTGTGAAGCTGCAGAGTGGAGAGGAGAGATAATGGCCTGTGAGGCTTCCTCCCTTCCTTCCAGCCAAGCTGGGAGTATCAGCAAGTACAAAGACCGGAATAATCTCTCATTGAGAAATACACACTCAACTTGTGAAACTCTGCAAAACCAGAATTTAACCGCAGCATCACAGAGGTCAGAGTTGCACTATAAAGCTAATTTGTGAAGGCTAATGTTTGATGAGAAAAACGGACGGAACCTAAAAGACGAGCAGTGTGGCTGAATGTGGAGACGGTTTTCTTTCCTTCCCTTTTCCTCATTACATCTGGTTAGCCCTCCTTCACCTCTCTAACCCCCACATTTTCGGGCTCTCTCTCTGAAACTGTGGAAATAATCTGGGAGGAAAGAACAGAGCAGCACAAACTGAGCACTGTAATTGTCTACATTAACCGCCCCGCATGTATTCATTCAGAGAGAAGTAGACAGGAAGAAATGAGAGAGTTTATAAATGTGTGCACTCGCCAACCTCTTTCCCTTTTAACACTGAAATCTATGCTGACCCACTTCCATTATTCAGATGATTGTGGAAGCTCCAGTGCACCTTGTTCTGTTCTCAGTAGCTACAACCCAAATCTGGTCTGTTCCTGTTGCCCTGGCTGACATTCATATCGCATCAATATAACCTCATCACTGATGGATTCAGACGTCTAAGGGCCAGACTCTCCACTATCCATTAATTCTTCCTGGCATATGAAATGTAGCATGTACTGAAGCTACTGAGCCCCAGGAATTAATTCCTTATGCTATGCTAATTTTAGCGTATACAGTCACTCATACGCGGAGCTAAACGCACTCATTTATGTGCAGAAATAATTCACAAACCATTTTCTTTGTGTCCTATAAAAAGGTATCAACTCCAACCACATTTTTGCCTTTTCTTCCCTGAAAAAAAAAAAAGCTTTGCGCCTGCACCTGTAAATAGCTAAATAATTACAAAATAAATCATAGCTACCCTCCTGCTGTCAGGTAGAAAAGTGGTACAAACATGCAGTTTGGTTTCAGCCATTATAAACACAAGACACATGCAAGTGGCAGCCCATATGAAAACATGACAGGTTCACATATACTGAGTCTGTGTGTGAATGTAAGAGGGTGAGGTGAATTGAGCGTGTGAGTGTTTGTTTACGAGGGAGAAGGAACTAAATCGGCAGCCGGGCTTAGAGCTCCTGCAAATTAAAGAGTTGCTGCGAGAAAACAGGGTCTTATTAGGATTTAGGCTGATATTAAAAGCTCACCATCATCACTGTCAAGGACTGGATTAACAAATACTTTGATCTTGAACACACACACATACATGCACACAAACACACAACACATGAACTCAGCCTCTCTAATGGGGAATTCAAGGTTTTCCGTTTGAGTTGCATGCTCCCTCTCTGCACAGTAGTATTTTCTCTATAGCCACTACCAGCTTTACAGTGTACATAGTGTGTTTGCATCTCAGATCCTCCTTTTCCCCTGTTAGCTACAGGAAACAGATTATGATTCTTAGTTTAGATGTTTAATCAGGGCTATTTTTTAAACCCAGGCCAATGACAGAATACATGATGAAAAGAAACAATGGCTGAAATCATCTGATTCACTAGTATAAAATGTGTTTCTAAATTCCTTTCACAAAAAGACATGTACAAAATGACATGACTTATGAAAACTAATCCTGGATCAGCAGTCTACTGAGGTACTGATTGGGCCTTTTCTATGTTTCTTTTACGATAAAATGCAATGCAACACACTGCTTGGTGGCTAACAGAGGATCCAAACCAATTTTTGCACAACAAAAACAGACTTGAAGATTGGAGCAGGCTGCTCACAAAGTCGACCATCAGTCTCATCTTTAGATCAGATATTGCACAAATTACCGACTGACAGATCTCTAAAAGTCAGTGATAGCATCATTCATTGTTTAGCTACCAAAGGCAGATAGAGTTCTCCATGAGGAACAAAGAGCTATGGGTCAGAATATGTGGGAACGTGACAGAAAATCAGCATGAACGGAGGAACTGCCCTTGAAAACTATTAACACTGGATAAGAGATGTAACATTAGAGGATCCTAACATGAGCCTGCCATTCTTGGAAATCCCAGATCGGCACTGCGTGAGGTCAAAGGTCAACGCCCCCACCCCCTTCTGAGAGACTAAAGATGTTGGGATGTTGTAGTTTCTTCGTATTCTAGCGACTCTAAGATGTAGTCAGCCTATGCTCAGTCGCAGCTTTGTCCTTTTCCTGAGAACATAGAAGGAATGTGTTATAGATTTAGTGTCACTAAATGTTATAGCTGAGTGTTTTTGTGTGTATGTGTGTGTGTGTCTGTGTATTCTTGTCTTACCCGGCGTTGGCTGAGGCTGCCCGGGCTGGTTGGTGAGGGACTGGGAGATTTTCCCGAATGAGGAGTGGACAGCTGACTGGCCGGCATCCCGTTCACTGGAGGGAGGAAACGAGAGAGAAAATGGAGCAGGGTGGATGAGACAGAGAAGAAATATTGAAACAGATGATCCTTTAAATGTGAATGCATGTTTTTCTAGAACAGTAATATTTCTGAGTGTCTAGCAGAAGCCCACACTTCCGCCCTCAGCATCTATCCATTCACATGAATGAGGCGGAGGAGGACAAGAGGGGGAGTAAGAGAGAAAGGAAAAGAGCACTCAAGTCCACACTGGTCTTTTTTTACTTCAGCCAAAATACAAATCTTGTTGCTCCAAATCTCCCTGAAACAAGCCAATCATACCTGAGCCTATGTGCACCGAATAATTACAGCATGTTCCTGGCTTCAAGTGCATGGCTGGAAGTCAGCACACAACACCAGCCTGTCCTCATTTTCAACCAGATCCCTCTATTCAATGCACTTGTGAACTCAGCTCGGTCTACTTTTCCAGCTGCAGCACACCACAAAAACCCAGCGGCGTCACCTCATTAAACAAGGACATTGGATTAATCAACGCTGCACCCGAGTCCTGTGTGTGGTCAAGTAAAAGCCAGATTCGTAAAAAGCCTAACAGCGTCATTAAGCTGCACACAAAACATGAGCCTGTCTTTCATCTTACTGGGTTACTGTCTCTTGGCTTCACCTCAAACTGCAGTAATTGGAGAACACAAAAATGGTAACGGAAATAATTGCTTATTTCTCAACAGAGATTCAACCACAGTGAGTCCAACTGGAGGTATTATGTCATTTTTATGGCGGGGGAGGGTTGATCAGGAGCTCTGAAAATCAGCTTCAATGGTCTGGATGGTTGAACTTCAACTTGTTAAATAAATGATGTGACTTCTAGGGTGGTGAAAGGTATTTAAAGTGCCCATGGCCAATGATGTGACTCTTCCATAGTATTTAGAAGCAATAAAAACATCACCAGATTCATTATTTTCTGCCATTTCCCAGCCTTTTTAAAAAAACATATCTTATCAGTTACTGTCATTTCCGAGCTTTTTTTTTTTTTTTTTGGAAAGTAGCTTATTGCTGCATGTTAACAATATTGCATTTGCAGTTCCCACTTAATTACATTTTTAGGGACTATCCCTCTTGGTGCAGCGAGAAGTGAAACCTGCGGGAGCAAAATGATCCAACCTTCACTGTATACTGTTTATTCCCCTGCCGAGATCAATCTGAATGATGTGAATAATTCAAGACAAAGGAGATAAAGCCCACAGCAGACTAAAATACAACCGGCTGCCCCTGCATTAACACAAGTACTTTTAATTCTCAAAACGCGCCGTGAAAATATGAAATAGGAAGAAACTGCTATTGTTTAAGCAATTCCTAGACATCTTCATTGATGAAATTCAGCAGCAGCGTTACGCACACGGACAGACACTCCTCCCGGTTACACAACGACAAGCATGAACATTTAAAGGCATCTCTCATTGACTTCATACTACAAAATCACAACACGGCACTTGGCAAAGTCAGTGATATTCAAAGTCAGCTCCGTGGTGACCGGCGTCAACCGGCATATATATCCACATAATGATCCGAGCAGGAACAAATAAAGTGAATTGACAAACGCCGTTCACATATAAAGCCGAATCAAATGTGGTTTCAGGTTCCTACCTTCCGCCTCCAGCATGATGAAAAACACAGTGATAATCCAAAGCGAGCGGGGTAAAGAGAAGAAGCAGAAGAGGAACAGCACCTCTTCTACGCGCTCCGTTGTGATAGTAAACTGTGGTGAATGGGAGAGACGGAGCAGCGCTGTACTACACGGAGAGGCGGAGAGGCTGCTTGCGCAAACTCTGACGCGCACCGGGGAGAGAGAGGGAGAGAGAGAGAGAGAAATACAAAATTGCATCTATCTGATATTTTGGCGTGATTTTTTTTACTTTCATGCCAAGAAAAGTACATTAAGATGGGAGATAAAGTGGGAGAAGGAGAGATCAGCGCAGATAGAAAAAATAAGGAATATAGTATATACAGAGGGACTTGTTCAAGGGGACTGGTATGGTCGGGGGGGGGGAGTCAGCTTGTCCTACATGGATTCTGGGGGGTCTATTGTTCGTTGTCCAAACATCCTCAAGTAACAAATGTGGCTATTTTTGAACTGAAGGTTCACACAAAGTAACAGCTACAGAAGCAGCGTGCTCTGCATTTCAGGGGTTTTCTTACATCTGCGGTTAAGTGAATGCAGAAAGATATTCAATACTTTGAAACCATCAGTGGTACATGGTTTAGAAAAGGTATAGATTCATCTTGCATCGACGGTCAACAAGATCCGTTGAGGAGCAAGCTGCCAGTTTGACCAGAATGCAGTGTAGCTACAAGAGATGGTGTGTTTCAGCTTCCTTCACATCTGCTATGTTAAACGCTATGGTCGCACAAAACCTCACAAGCAAGCTGTGCTAGCAATGAACATGGAAAAGCACCTCGTGTGTCTGCCTGTCTCCAGCTGTGTGATGTGCTGGATGATACACAGGCTACATATTGCCATATCAAAAACAAAACAAAAACATAGGTGATTGTGGAATATACAGAGTAGATATGCAGTGTTATAATATATACATTTTTATTTAGCCTTTACATGTAGTCGAAGACATTTCAGTCTGGACCAAAGTGGTGGACCCTAGAGCCGTGACACTAGCATGGCTAAAAATCCAATATAATACATTTGATTTTTGAAAATGTAAGATTAATAATGACACATATGGCTCTTAATATAACCATATGATAACATATGGAATTTCATGCATGTTCTATGAGGGCTGTTAAAAGGTATTCTGGGAAAGTTGGCACACAAAATCAGAACTGTGCCTCATGACACATGTTTTGGGCCAATTGCTCCTGTAAAATAGGCAAAACTGATTGTTGGAAGTACATTGTACAAAATACAATGCTGTTTCATAAACACAAAGCTGCCTGGAGGTATATCATTATCTTGCCTTTAGTGAAAATATCAATACTGTCTTGGCCGTGAATTTGTTTTCCTTGCAGTTTCTGTTATTTGGTTTGGTCTCTGTTATTTGTTACGCTCCCCGTGCTTATCCGTTTGCAGAAAGTGCATTTGTACCCTTCCTGAATAGGCTTTATAAAGCAAGAAAAGTGGTGAGGGCTGCAGGCATCATGCGGTCACAGTTCTGAGTGTCACAGCAGGCAGCTGATCCTCTGGAGATATACTGGATTTATTTGTGGGTCGGCTGTCCTGCACACTTCACCATAAAGCCTCTCCCATCATACAGAGTTGCTCATGACAGAAAGACAAAGGTGACACCCTGAAGTATCAGAAGTGATGCTTGCTGACACCATTTGCAGAGCTCTGTTAATTTTAGGTGACATGAGGCATCAGAGGAGAGCGGAGAGACAGATGGCGAGACAGGGAGAGAAACTGTCTGAGTGCAAATTGTTTTCTCACATTATTTTGGGTCTGTGTGTATAGGCAGTCAGCTGGGGTTGTGAGATCGTCAGTGTCAGCGATGACAACGTCAGCCTGACACACAACCTACCTACCCACACACACACACACACACACACACACACACACATAAAACTGAGAGAATGTAACGCCACATCAGACCCTCCACAGTACAATATGAGTGTGGATACCTGGCATTTCTTTCAACAAAGCAAGATTTCTTTGTTACCTTGAAATTGCAAGGTGACTGAAATTGCGCTTCATAGTTGAAATTCAATTATAACCATCGATGGTCAGTCAGAAAGATTTAATGATGATGAATGATGCATTTTAGTGTATCTTTGATGCTCCTTGTTTATATCAAAATTATTATTTGATTACTGTGTACTGATGAGAAGCATTAGATAAAGACCTATGACTCATCGACTACGTTAGACTGAGACCTACAGTATGATTCACCTAGCAAACATACCAGCAACACATAAGTCTCTATGCTTTGATGTTTTTCAGTAAGAACGAGGCAGGAGAGTTCAATTCTATCCGTGCTGGGAAGCAGCCTGATAAGTTGTTTGTTATTACTGCATTTCTAAACTGATTCAGCATATTTCTCAGAGGGCTCATGTTCTTGAAGCAGACTAGATGAGACAAAGTGATCGTGCAGTCTGATAAAGCAACACTGAAGATAAAACACAGGCTAAAAGGTTCATCTGACTGTTTTTGAGTTTTAGCCACAATTTGCAAGAGAAATGTTTTCCTTTATTTTACACCTTTTTCCTCTCAATTTTGGTCATATATGTAATGTTTTACACTGACATGTTTTACACATCTGTCAGTGTGTGATACAGTAAATGCACAACACAGGAAAGCACATTCAATGACTATGATTGCTTAGTTTTATAACAATAACCTTTCATTTCTTTCAGATATGACTAGTTATGTAATGTGAGAACATTTGGAGCGTTGCATACGCACAGTGAATCTAGTTTCTTTTTTGCATTAAATTTGCATTAAAAACAACCACATTTTCATATTACTTTTGAAAAATGATGCAGAGTTTAGATGGGTGAAGGAATGTGAAAATCTTTGAAAGCTGTAAAATGATCTGAACACATGGTTGTCCTTCAACTTGTAATTAAAGTCCCCTTGTCAAAAGCTATCGATTAATTATGCTAAGCTGATATTAACTGAAACAGACATATCTACAGTGCCTATCCCCACCACATATTTAACAAGTCACCTGACTTCTAAAACCATTTGGCTGCACCAGTGATGATTTAGGTGTGTCCTATTGAAGGGGTGAATACATTTTTATATTGTAAATAATTTAGATCAGTTTGGAGAAATCTGTTTTCACTCAGACATACATCTTTTGTTGATCAGTGTCAAAAAAAACAAATAAATCCACTCTGATTCAATGTTATAAAACTGTATACTTTATAATTCATTTTACAGTATAAGATCCTCTGTCTTCTTTGTGTGTTTGTATGCGACTGTCTCTCTGTCTGTCTCTCTAGTCTGTTTGTCCATCCCTCACACACACTTCTGCTCCTCAGTGGTGTTGAGGTCTAAGCTGCAAACACACACACACACACACACACACAATGATGAGCAGCCAGACACACAGAGGGACACCAGGTGGTGTTTTACAGCACACGTGTTCTGTTGCATGATCTCTCGCTCTCCCCGTCTCGCTCTCTTTCACTAACTCAGACATAACTCACGCTTCAATCACATCTTCTCTGTGCAGCTCCTTCAGTCCAGATTATTGTGATGAGAAATATTACGATTGCCTGTTGGCTGGATGGAAAATGAATATGGGACTTCGAGGCTGCTTTCAGAACACCTGAAGGCCTTCAGCGAGGTTTAAAATTAATGCCGTTCTTTATTGTTCTCTCTCCATGTGTGGATGAGAAATAATAAAACCCTCCTAGTGCTATATCAATAAATAGATTGTCTGCTGTTCATACTCTTAATCCCACTGCCAAGATCTCACATAAAAGGGTTCTGAGTGTAGCTGCAATTAAATAACTGACATACAGCGATAAGATAACATTTTGAATTTTGAATTAATCTAAATGCATTATTCTGCAGAGTTAATGGGTTTACAGCCCTACATTATTGTCATATTTAATACAACTAATATAGTGATGCAAACCAGACAGCACTGCTTTAGCTGGAGATTAGGTTGGAGTGGCATCAATTGAGGTGAATATCTTTCTTTTTTTGCAAACAACAAACTTGTTGTCAGTGCACTGTAAGGCCAAAGGTCCAGTAGATAACATTAAAATGACAAACATCTCGCATTTCCTGACAGTAATTTCAGCCTTGATGTCAGAAAGCTGTGCATACTGAAAGAGGGCCTAGCAACACAAGGTTTAACTGAGGACATCAACAAAAACATCAAGAATGCTGCAAGTCACACACACATTCCAGATGAGGCTGGAAACTCGGACGACCAACCTTTTTACATTCACTTGTTTATATCAAACATTTTCACATTTCAAGGAAATGTGCTGTTGAAGTGAGATGGAATCCTGCTGTTGTCAAAACAACTGTTTGTTTTTGTCATATTATAAAGTATTAGGATTGATTTAGGGCTGCAACTAACAATCATTTTCATTACTGATTTTGATTAATCGAATAAATGTTTAAAACGTTCAAACAATTGTGAAAATACCCATCACAATTTCTCAGAGCACAAGTTGACATCTTCAAATTGCTGTTGTTTTCTGTCAGTCAGTCCAAAACCTAAACATATTCAATTTACAATGATATAAAACATAGAAAAGCAGCAAATCCTCACTTTTGAGAAGATAAAACCATCAATGTTTGGCATTTTTCTGCTTGATAAATTATTAATCATTGGAATCAAATCAAAATGTTGATTCATTTTCTGTAAACTGACTAATTGACTAATCAAACATGATTTGATACTGTTCAGAAAACACACTAGTTCTAGCAAAAGACAACTGTTGTATTGTTTCTCAAATATTAAGTCTCAATTATTAAACTTTAATGCGACAAGAAATTGCAAATAAATCACAAGTGTAAATGTAAAGCATGTTCAGTCATTTTGTAAATCATTACATATCATACTTGTGTAAGATTTAATTTGTCATTACCAGTGGTGAGACTGGACCCCAGTCAGGTCTTCTTGTTAACACACTGAATAACAACAGAACGGCCACCTCTATTAGCCATGTGGTACAGCACACAGTATCAGCTGTTGTTGTTGACTATGAGCATAATTCTTCTTGGAAAAATGGTCCTCAAGGGAAGGGGCCATGGTGTGCTTTTAAAGTAAGAAAACAACAACTCTTAAGATTATACCGACTGTGAACAGTTGACTGAGTGTCAGTCAGGGTCGAACAGCAGATCAACCAATTATTTTTTCTGTCGCTCCAGTCGATAAACTCTTCTGGCACAAACTGATGATGTTTTAGGGGATGAATACAGCGCGGTACAAAGCAGACAATAGCAATCCGAGAACATTTGATGATGTTAAGTAGCGGAAGTAGGCGCCAGAAGGGGAACATTTCTCAGAAGTGAAAAACGTTGGGACGGTCTGACTCAGGGTCAGTTCCAGCGAGGACCGAGCGTCAGTCACCTCCGTTCTCCACTGCACGCCATTTTGCAGGAAGTCACTGCCATATATGGCTGTCACAGGCTATTGTGTCTGTAGCTACATGCGCCTCCTGTGCTATGTTTCCATGGCAACCAAGACGAGTCAGTCTTTTTTTTTTCCTCCCTCTGTCTCAGTCTCTTGTTTTCTCTCTCTCTCTCTCACACACACACACACACACATTAGTATACACCTTCATTCCAGACTCGTTTCAGCCAACGAGATCAGATAGCGTATGACTCACTCTCATAACCTTTTCCCCAAAGTTTTCAAGCCATCAGCATCCAGAACTTTCTCAATTCACTCCAGCTGCCCCATCCCCACCCCTCTTGCTTTTCCCTGTGCCTCACCTTTTCCTCCACAGCTCAACACAAAACATATTAACAACTGTTGGTTTTCAGTCTGCAATGCCACATGGCTGTTTTGAGGCTATTTTGTGTCTGTGCATGCTTGTGTGCTTCAGCAGCAGGTGGAACTGCTTCTTTCTGGGGAGTTTCTGCGTGTTGCATCACCCATCGAATCATCCCCAACCCAACAGGTCTCTGTGCACTCCAAATCACAAAATAATAACAGTGAGGATGAAAAGTGTGCTGTTGCATAACCAGGCATTTTACACACAGCCAAAGCTCAAGCTGTGCAAGCAGGAAAAGATTGGCCTGATATTCGTTAAAGCTCCAAACTACTCACGAAGTCCTCACCAGCTTTGAGCCATACTGTGTTTGCCACACACACACACCACACACACACACACACAAACACACACCACACACATACGCTGGTGCATGAATGAAAGCTGCATTCAGTTGTTAGAACACTTTTGTGCTTCGCTGTTGCCTCAAAAGGTTGTTTTTTTTGAGACATTCATAAAAGCATCATTATCGGGCACAAACAATGCAGCAGGTACCAGTGCAAGCTCCCGCCATTTTAATACATTTCATTAGTATGTCAGGTGAAGAACGGCTTGTGGGGAGCTGCAGGACTGAGTCACCAACCCTCTTCTTTCCCTCTCATCTTCACTCCCGCTCCCCCTCTTCTTTTTTTTTTACCTCTCTCAGCCCTGTTTGCCTTTTTTTCTCCACTCCCTTGTAATATCATCCTCATTTGAATTCATATTCTGCATGCAACAAGACACAGCTCACACATGCACACACACAGTAAACACTGCCAGACACTCTGCAGAGCTCTGATTTCATTGCAGTGTTTATTCATAGTGTTTTCATTTGCTGCGACACTGATTGAGTAATGATGTAGAAAATACTAAGCAATCACATGAGGAAGTATTAGGGTACAAACAACTCCCAGCTGTGTCCATCAGGTCTGAGACACTGCACACACTCTTCACGCAGGATACACAGACACAAGCTCTGATATCATAAAGGACAATGACATGCCAAATTGCATTAACAAATGGGCTCCTTGAGAGGAAGAGGAAGAAAGAAAGAAACTTATTTCACTGTCTTACCGGATGCAGGGGACTTGCTGCGTTGTGATTGGACGACGGTCTTGGGGGAGCCTCGGCTCAGAGAGCCAGACATCTTCCCATAGTTCACCGACTTCACCACACGACACTCTGCAAGCACAAAGACAAGACAGACAGAGGTGTTCAGGAACTATTTGGAAACCACAAACTCCTTCACATTTGTTAAATGATCCACCCAAATAGTCTCCAAAACTTTTAACTTTTAGAAAAATGGTCTACATATGAGACAAATCCAGGGCCTATAGTGTTTAAATCCAAATCCAAACAAGGTAGCAACTGAACTACATGTGAAGGAAGAGACACACAAAATAATGCACTGGAATGCGTATATTAAGTGTGACACCGTGACATGACATTTTGTTCTGTGACACACACACCCAAATGAAATGCTTTAACATTTAGCATTTTGAAACACATGTCAGCTCTGCTAGACTGAAATTCAAATTAATGGATTTCTAACCAACTATTCTTTTAATGTTTTGATTGATTTTGACCTAAAGTCACAGAAGAAACAACACAGCTGTAATTGGTTTTACATTCAGGTCCCCTGCAAAAATGGGTTCTGACCTTCACTGGGCTCCCCTTCCAAATGCAATTATTGTGGTGTTTCAGGAGTGACAGCTATGGCTCACAGAGGTCTGATATTTTACAGACACACAGTCCTGGTAAATGAGCCATGTGATGGTACGCACACACCCTCCCTGCCTCCTTCATCCCCAAAAGTCTGCTCCTCTCCTGTTCATTAACCCAGCCCCATTATAGCTCATTACCATTATAGACCAGCGGGAAGGGGAAGTTCTACACAGTCTGCCGTGTGTGCATGGGTTCGTCTGCACGTGTGTATGAGAGCATGTGTGCGTGTCTGTCTGTGTGTGTGTGTGTGTTATTTGCTTGCGTGGCAGTAGTTGTGGCCTAGTGATTAATGTACAATGCAGAGTGTTAACATGATGACAGTGTGCCAGAGCTGAGGCAGAGGTGATAATTATAGTGATGTTGAGAGGAGGCGAAGTTGTCTGCAGCTCTGACTCCGACTGTCTCTCTGTTGGTTTCGTTTGTCGCTCTGCTTTCCCGTCTGTATATTTCTGCCTCGTGCCTCCTGCCCTCCGCCTCTTGCTCTCTGTCTCCCAGGGCATGAGGAGGCGTCATATTGTGCTCTCCATCTTCTGGGAAAAATTGCAATGTGTGTGTATTTTGCATTAATCACTGTGTGTGGGGACAGAAATCTGTTCATACACCATGTGGGGACAAAAATCAAGTCCCCACAAAGTTAAGCATTTACTTTAGGGTAAAGTTAAGACTTAGCTTTTGTTGAAGGTTAGGGTTAAGGCTGGGGTCCGGCATTTCGAGGTTATGGTTGAGGTTAAGGTAAGCTTCCAGTGAAATAATTATAAGTATATTTATTAAGTATTTTAAGTCTATACAATGTCCTCAATGTAACAAAAACAAAAGTAAGAGTTTGTTTTAAGAAAGAAAAGAAAAATATATGTGGAGACTAGGCAGAGCTGATATTTCTTTTTAAAAAGAATGATTTTGACCAAAATTAGTATATTAAAAATGTACGTTATTCAAATAGAAAGCTTAGTCTGATGTAGAAATTTTACGCTGTTTGCTAATTTCACAAAAATAACATGCAGTTTAATTAAACAAGGTTTCTCCACAATATACTACTAAAGGCCTTCATGTTGTTTGTAATGAAAGAAGTAGAGCAGGTTCATATCTGATGTCTCCAACTGTTTTACATTGCCTCACAACTCAAGACATCTCAGTTTTTCTCTATCAGTCTAAATCATCCACTGAAAAACATACATACAAACTCGACCAATCAGGAAACTCTGAGGAGTGTTTAGATGATGTCGGTCACTCACTACATCTTGAAAACTGATTCCAATTGAAGTTTAAGTGAAATTTGTAGCCGGAAGCCAAATACGAAACAAATAAGACAAGGTCATGTGATATTTTACTTACTTTATGAGTTGGCAAGGAGCCACTGAATGCACTTTTAACAACTGCCTATTCTTGCCTATAGCTGGTTACAACAACAAACCGCTAATGGAGGCAATCATCAGTACCTAATGAAAATGCAGATACCCTAGAAACATGGTCTTTAAATGCCTTGTTGCATGTAGGAGGTTGTTTTGTGGTCTTTCTCAAGAGAAGAGAGGATTACCAAAAAGAAACAGACTAATGGAAGCAGCTAGCCAATATGTTTTGCGAAGAAAAGGAGAGTAATGGGGAAGACAGGGAGGAAAAAAGAGAAAGAGAGACAAAAGGGAGAAGGTGGTGGAGATTGGCGACCCAGGTGGGATGGATAATATTTTATGGATGAAGGGATACAGGGGGAACAAATGAATTGAATAAACCTTTGAATAAAAGCCAGTGCACACTCATTCATGTAGCAGACAGGAAGAGAGATGAGAGGGTGAGAATACAGATGAGCGCTAAATGGCAGGAGTCTTCAGAGAGATGCAGAAGGGGGAGAGAGACAGCAAAACACAGACAGGTGAAGTGAGGACCGAACGTATCCTCAGGAGACTGCGGTGGGGAGACAGGCAGAGAAGAGGAAGAGGAACAATGGTACAATAGGTTAGACGACGATTTAAGTGCAGCGGACCCGTTCTTCCAAGAGGAGAGGAGGAGTGGCGAGAGACAATGGAGCGTAATGAACTGGACAGCCTACACAGTCCTCTGCCCCCTGATCCAGGGAGATGTGTCATATACAAGGAAGACAGGGGGTACTGTGCAACTGAAGAGACACAATGAATAAGGAAAAAACACAGAGAAAGACAGAAAACAAGACAGAAATGTTTTTTAACAGGTTACCTAGGAGAGCTTGGAAGATTAAAAATACCTAAATTAAAACAAAAAATAAAGGGAAAAACAGTACACATTGTTAGATGTATTTCTTTATACATATGCATTTACTGTGTCATAATTAAATGAAATACATATGTTAAAATGACAATTATTAAGCTTTTTGTCCAGCACAGGGCAACATAACCTAAGCCCCACCCATAGTTCTGCCCCCAAGCTGTGATTGGTCATTTTGGCTTTGACAATGCATCTCCATCTCAAAAAGCTCACTCAGTTATTAAAGACAGAAAGCTAAATAATTTCTCTTTTAACAAATGTTTTTCATTTAATTATAACACAGTAAATGCATGTAAGGAAATACATATAACGATGTGTACTGTACTTCACTTTCATTTAGGCATTTAAAATCTTCTACAGAGAGGAACTACATTCTGACTAATAAACAGAAAGTAGGACATTGACTTGGTCTTGATACATTGTTATACAATTTGCTAGCATACTGTACTCATAACCACATTTGTTTTTAAAGATAAATATTTAATAATAATAGTAATTTAATAAGAAATAAAAACATATTTTTCCTACTTGTCCACGGGTTCTGCTCACATTTGATGTCTATGGGATCAAGTAGCAGCTTTCCTGAAAAGGGTTGTTGGGAAATAAAGTTTCTCCATTGATGAAGGTTTAAAATACAGTACTTGCACACACAGAATCCTAACAAATACATTATAGTCGGAACTTGTTTACAGGAAGCGGAAAATAATCTCGTTTCTTAGTTAATAGTGAAATTAGTGATTTTATAATAAGTAAATTACAAGGGGCATTGTAGATTAGATTAATCTTTGGAGAAATCCAGCGGTGTGTTTCTCTGTTTTTGCTCTGGTTGGACAACCTTTAAAGAGTCAAATTGTTGTTCACCGCATTGAACTACATGGCAATGTAAAACTAGCAATTTGAAAGTAATTATTCCCTATTTTTTTTTTATTATTGAAACAATAGAATAATGTATCACGACAACTCATCTTTTATCACAATGTGCTTGCACTAAATGATAAATTAAAAACTCTATAAAATAGCACACAAAAAAACAGACTTGTAAACAATTCGACAACACAGCTGGGGGCAGAAAGGAAAGGAAGGAAGAGGGAAATGTCAGAGGAACTACTAGTCGCCTCACCACTCTCATCCAGCATCAAGTCATCTTGGTAGCGGAACTTCTCCGGTCCGCACGCCACAAAAATGTCCTCATCGCCAAAGAAGTCTTGTAGACACGACACCTGAAAACAAAGACACGCAGATGAGTACAATAATTATTTTTCCATATCCTTTACTATCCAAGTCAATTGAGCACACTTACTCTTTTTCAGCTATGCTTAATACTTACACAGATGGCATCTGCCAAGAGCAATGACAGCTTTCTACTGTTTCCACTGTGAATGCCTTGTTCAAGGGCAACTATTTGTTGAGGGAAACAAGAGGTTTCTCACAACAACAATTTCCCAGCTGGTCTGCAGATTTTTAAACGACAACTCTCTAGTCAGACGTCTAGTTTCCTTACTTCTAGGCTACTGATACTGTGTGCACATACAGTATACACTGCATACTGCAGAAGACACTCAGATACTCGCACACTACCACACTGCTCTGCACTGCACATGCTCGCAAACCTTCCCTTCATGTGCTTAGCTGAAAAGGCACATGCACTGAGCCCCAGGAGACAGATAAGGAACACCAGGGGTCTCTGTTTGTGCGTGCTTGTTTTTATTTTCATGCACGCTCATTGGCGTCTGTGAATATCTGTGCACATGCCAGACATGTCCCTGAGCTGCAGCACTGTGTTGTTTCTGCAGTTTATCAGTCTAGCACTATAATAAGACCTTGCTGACTCACTAATTTGCTGATGCGCTGCAGCACGTGCACCGGACATCCAGAGAAGCAAGTGGGGGGTCTGTTCCCAGAAGACTAGCGTCTTGTGAATGATAATGAGTAACTAAAGTAAGACGAGAGAGAGAGAGAGTACATATATGAGCTACAGAGAGATTTAAAAAAAGTGGTGTGAGAGGGTGTGAGTTGAAAATAGAGATTACTGTTGAATAAGTGCAGAGCTGACTAAGGTTATATCTGACTCACACAAGAAATAAAAAAAACTGCGTCTTGAAGATTCACTATCATTCTTTGATTTGACTCCATACTGTGAAGCTAATACCAAACCTACAGTGACATGATGACAGGCACAGATTTTAAACATTGGGTCACTAAATGCAACACAACAGGAACTGGATCATTAAAGAAGAAAGGGGTTTTTTTGTAAGAAAGTCTACAGAATCTTTTCGTCTAGCGGTGACTAATTAACACATTATTCACAAATCTCCAACCTAAGCTTTTAATATGTTCATCCTCCCCACACAAGACAGATGTTATTTAGTTTTTTAAACTGTAAAATCACCCTTGCTCTGCTAGGAAGAAACCTCAGCAATAGGGTGTTAATTATGACAAAAAGAAACACGCTGCTGTTCGTAATTTTCTGTTTGATTTAGTCGACAGCTAATTCCATATCTGATCTAAACTCTGCATGATTTACTCAAACAACTTTAATTACATCCCACAGGCCAACCATCACATTTCAATCCCAAGCCATCAATATTCCAAATTATATTTCACGATAGGCAATGGTACACTCAGAAAGGGATTTACGGGAAGACAATAGTCTATTCATCCGCTATGACAAATCTCCCACCAAAACCCTATTAAGAGCCATTACAATTTAGGCGGCACGCATGTCTAGCACCGCCTGGAGTTAACACATAAACACAAAGCTACCGTTATTGCATTTTCATGGCAATTAACATCCAAGAATCCATTTAGATTCCTATTAGCCACCGATCAACACCTCAAAAGAAAGTCACAGCTGATGTAACAGAGTTATCAACAAAATACCCAATAAACAGCAAAGAGGCCATTCTGTGTGTGTGTGTGTGTGTGTGTGTGTGTGTGAGTGAGTGGAGATGGGTGTCATCCTGCTTTACCCCCCACAGACTCTAAATGAGCCGACGGGGAGACAAAAAACAAGTTTAATCTCAGACACAGACTCTCTGTGGAGTATGGATTGTTTTCATTTAACTTTTCAAATCAAGGCTTGGCGTCTTGTGTGTTTGTGTGTGTGTGTATCTGCATACATTCGGCACATGAAAACACACGTTTCTGCACAGGCACATGTGTTTGCATGTGTGTGTGTGTGTGTGTGTGTGAGGAAGCGATATTATTCTAGTTTCATAACAGAGTGCATATTGCTTTGTTCCCTGATATCCCCTGTTAGTGTGTTGGTGGTTATCATCATTTTTAAACTTTTAAAGTTTTGCAGGATTGCGATTAATATTGTTGTTAGCTGTTCTTGGCTCTAAGGAATTTGAAGATGTCACCTTGGGCTCTGGAGATTAGTGATTTCTCATTATTTTCAGACATTTTAAAGACAAAACAATGAATTCATTATTAAAAGTTGCATCAGCAGGAATGTTTTAAAATGTGACAAACATGAGGACTTTGATACTGATCCTTTTTGTGCTTGTGTCCATGCTCATACTGTATATGTTTATTCTTATGCACGGGTCTCTCTTTAAAAAAGAAATCTTGATCTTAGGGAGACTTGTTCAAATAAAGAATTTTTAAAAATTGTCTCAAGTTGTTGCCCCTCAGTTTTACAAAAAAAACATTATCAATTAATAATTATAATTTTTTTCAATTCATCGATTACATTATTCTATGTAATGTCAGAAAATGGTGAAAATGCCAAATCTCAACTTCCCAGCTATAAAAAGCTTGTTTTGTCTGACCAACAGTGCAAAACCCAAAAGTATAAAATCTATAATGATATAAAACAGAGAAAAGAAGAAATTGAATGTTGCAAATTTTAGATTGAGAAATGACTTACACAATTTATCAATTAGCAAATTTGTTGCCAATTAATTTTCAGTTGATCTGACTAATCGATTAATCTGCTAGGCATTTCATCTCTAATGGAATGATAATGATTTTTATTTTTTTTTATTTTTATATTTCAGGATATACTTACATCAGTTTTAAGCTTTAGTGATATTTACTTCCAAGAATAAAATTGAAATTGCTTTGTTCCTGTAAGAGGATTTTTGTTGGATGGGAGAAGCTAGATGTGTGTTTGCTGCTCTGAGTCAGTCTGACCACGTCCTCAATCCAGGACTACTGCTGCTGCTACTGGAGTCTACCAAGAGGAGGTTACTGGAATGAGTCCCTTTGAAGCTGCTCATCCCGAGATAGAAACTGTACACCAGAAATGTCGGGTAAACAGGGAGGAAAAAGCAGGATGATGAGGACAGAAATCGGGAAAGGAGAAGTGAGGGGAAACAGGGACAGTCTTCATATAGGGCAGCCTCTGAGGGCACCTTTAAGCTGAGAGTAAACTAATATGGAGCAACACACAAACACATACTGTATACTGAGAGGGGTGTGAAAAAGTATGGTTGCCATGGTGATAATGCCCTCTAGGCACTGGTGCTTGGCTGGTGCGTGCCACTGACTGCACGATGTGCACACTGTGATAGAGAGCTCCATCATTCATATTTTATCTATGGGCACGATACTCTACAGAACTGTGCCATTCACACAAATCCTCACACAAACACATACAAGTGGCACATGGCCTGGTTAATATTGAAATGCACATGCAATGTTGAGAAGAAGAAGAAAAGCTCTCCTGAAACGCTTGGAGAGACAGGTGGACCGATGAACAATGGAGAGGCGAGGGAGCTGGTAAAGGTTAAAAGAGACGAAAAAACAAAACAAAAACAGTCAAAGATGAAACCGGCTCGCCACATCCCCTGAGTTAGAAAGGAAGCAAACATACAGAGGGAAACGAGCAACAGAGGAGGAGATCTATTCCTGACTGCTGCTCTGAGCCCTTCTCTGAGCCCAATGACAAAACAAGCTGCTTTGATGTCTCTGGTTACACAACATCCACCGCTGCTAAAACAAGGACAGGAAGAAACAAACAGAGAAATGGAGGAAAAGAGGGACTAAAATAAGATGATGAGAAAAGAGCAGAGGAGCGTGGAAATTAGCAATTTCATAACCCTGCCATCACCTCTCACACATCGTTATCAAAGTAAGAAATGGGGATATAAGATTGGGTCATGACGATCAAAGCACTTGCCAACATTTAAAAAGGATTTTTAAATTTCCATAATTGATTTATTCAAGCATTATCTTGGTTTAGAGCAAAATTAAATCAAGACTGCAGGAGCTAGGCAGAAGGTTGACAGGTTTACGGATTGTGTGCAACATCTCACACACCTGACAAACTCCAATCCCCTTCCCTTATTGTCCACTGCCACCATGACAGACAGGGTAGTTTATCATATACTGTTTCATGGTGCTATACATTACAAAAGGGCAAAAGGACAAGGTTTGATATTTAGCCATATCCAGAAATTTACAGAAAATTACAGAAAACAACAGTAAAACAACAATTACATAGAGTGGCTTGTACAAAAACATATTACTCCTCCTCCACCTCTTGTAAATGTGACCACCATCTCCTCCTGAAAATGTCTTATACAACAAACGATAGTTCACTATGAATATTTCTCAGTAAACCCATTTATGCTCTCACTACGCCACCTAGTGTAGAATCACCAAACAGCTACTAGAGTGTCTGCTTCTCTCATTCTCTCCCTTGTTTGTTCTCCTTCTCTTTCTTTGTTTCTTTGAGCTTGAATACAAAGAGCGTTAAAGAAACCAGCTGGTTTTGGTCAGATGTGGTGCTGCAAGTTTGCAAAACATTGCTGCAAAGGTGCATCACAAACTGAGACAGAGAATAACTGCCACCACATGGTGGCACTGTTCAATAACCACATAATGTGGAGAGATTTACAAGACATTCCACGCAACAAACATTCAACTACAGCACCACCAGAAAAGCAGGGTGATAGACAAGCTAGATGTCAATTTCTCTGATGTTAGATAGAGCCAGTATGGGAATGATGTAGACACGTGTACTAACCACCTGGATTTTAAGTTATGGGTCAAACAGAGAGAGAGAAAGAGAGAGAGAGATAGGCCCTGACAGTTTTATATAAAGAAAGGTAATGGTAAAGGGATAACTTCTGAATTACATGAAAAAAGGCTGAACATTTTGTTTACAACATAAAAGCTTTGGTTTTATTTGAGTAAACCGACCAGATTAAAACATTTTAAATCTGGGTCTCTGTTTGGTGTGTGTCAAGAGGGATGACTGTGGAGCTGCTGTGCAGCTTTTTAGTTTGGGTGCTCGGGGACACAAAGCGAAATGTGTGGGAAGAGACCAACAGCTGTAACAGCAAAAAAAATAATAATATAGTGAACATCTCATCTCACTTTTTGTGAGAACACACAAACACATGGGCATATGTCCATACACAATCTTAATTGTTATTTTGTATGGACATGCACAAACGATAATACAGCTACACACACACACATGCAACACCTTCTGAGCACCCCGATGGTAGCTCTTTGTGTTCAGTCTGTGTGGTTCTCACAGCTGCGGGGAGAAAATGATGAGTGACAACACTGCTCACTCTGCTCATATAAATCGGCTATTTCTGTCTCTCCGTCAGATTTCAGGTCTACTTGAGGATTCATCTGTCAGCTCCTCGTTGTTTTAGTGGGAGTTTCTGACAGCCAATCAGAGGTAACTGAAGTGTAAATGTGTGAGGGCACATGCAAGCGTACTTTACCTCTACAATAAAGCAAATAAGAAATAAGCAATGGAGAGTTTAGTACATTTAGTCCTGAAATTAGTTGATCAACAGAAAAAGAATCGTCAACTATTTTAATAATCGTTTATTTATCAAGGAAAAAATCTAAATATTTCCTGGTTCCAGCTTCTCAAATGTGAGGATTTGCTGCTTTGTCTCTGTTTTATACCATGCTATATTGAATATCTTTGGGTTTTGGACTGTTGGTTGGACAAAACAAGACATTTGAAGACATTACCACTAGCTTTGGAAATTTATGATGGACATTCTTCAATATTTTCTCATTAAATAACTAATGGATTCATCAAAAAAAAGAACTGACATATTAATCAATAATGAAAAAAATCATTAGTTGCCGCCCTAGTTACAATATACTGAAAAAATGCTGTGGTAATTTAATCCAACTGTGTTTTTTTATGCTTGGTCTTTCTCTGATAAGAAACAGAGGCATTTCTCTGAGACTAAAACAAACAGACGGCTACATAGCCAGAAAAAGACACAACAGAAAAAGAGATTGGAGACTCAGCCACTAATCTTCTGCGCCACAATGGACTAACAGTGGTTACACAGAGGACACAGTGAGGTCAACATTATCCTGGCCACAGAAAGACCACATTTTGGAGGGATGAGCTGTCGCTGCACTCTGCCAGGGGAGATTAGGCCAGTGGAGCTGTCCGCGGTGCTGAATCAACTGCAGCGGGCCGACATGGCACGCTGTGCTGCTCTGAAACACTTACCACAAAGAGACTGAAGAGACACGGATAGATGGACAGACAGATAGCTACAGAAAGGCAGGTGGAGTAAAAGATGGATGTATTGATACAAGATAAAGGGAGACAGAAACAGAAAGGACAAAGCATTTGTTGCAAACATGCAGGCGAAGGAATGAAAACTGAACGACAAAGTTTGAATATTTGCACAGCAGTGTGTTGGAGCTGCAACAGACAGCATTAGTGTTTCAGAATTGCATGCAGTACATGGCCTAGGGGTGGGACCATGATCAATATAACTACTTAGGTTTGACATTCATTTGCAAAGAACAGGGCTTTTTATGTCATGAGGAAACCTATTCTTTACTGTTTAAATAACAGTAATTTCATAGAAATGATCAGAGAGTGGTTTGCTTTAAAACAGGTCAATATATCTGCATTGACTACTCATTGATTTGTTCAGTGTATGGTGATATTATCTTGTATTGTATTATTGTGATAATTACATGAGTAAAATTATTGGAACAGGCCCACTTTTGACAAAAGATATTCACTGACATCCATAATGGCCACTTAAGAGCCCGCAGACAAATCTGACCCCAGTACAGTAAAATATGTTGTCAGCTGGAGGCTCTGTAGGGTTACAACAAACCCCTTGTCACAGCCAGGAATGTATAGCATCTGCAGAAAAAAATTCTCATGAAAATTCTCTGAAAACAAAATGCAAAATGAAAACAGAAAACTTAACCAGACAAAATGCATTTCCTTACTCTCTAGGGGAATTTAAATAATCTCCTCTGAGGCCGAAGACAGACACAGAAACAGACAGGCAAAGAGCCAAGCAGGCTGGCAAGAGGAAAGGTAGACAGAAATCGATCTGAAAGAGGCAAGAGGGGAGGATAAAACCATCTGCACCCCGAGGGAGAATTCACACACCGCATGACCTCCCCTGCGCACAGCCCCATTTTAATCAGACAACTGACAGGGGATGGGAAATGACAGAAAGGGCCAGGAAACGAAGGAATACAGGAAGAGCTAAAAAACAAATAGAGGAAAAAAGAGCAGCGGTGACGTGAGGCCAATTAACTATGCAGCGGGCTGAGATGGTACTGGTGTTACTGCATTCACCTCCAACCAGTGCAGCAGACTGCCTGGCTGCCTGCTCTGTTGCATAACAACTTATGTAACAGTTTCTGCTCTCCACAGGGGGGGTATCTGTATCTGCGTTTCTCTCAGAGTGTTGGTGCATTTTCCCATCATTCACGTGTCTAAATGGAGCCAAACCTTTTGCAATCATGAAACAAAGAAAAAATAAGGAACCAGCCTCAACTTCCATTCCCTCATCCAAGCCTTTTCTCTCCAGTTTTGTTTTTAGGGTCTCCTCGTTTTAACCTCATCTCTCTCGTCGCACTCGCAGCATCGTTATCTGAAGTTATCTCATGCCGTCTTGCTCTTATCCGAGTCTCTCTTTCTCTCCTCTAAACCAAATCGCTCATTCTGTCACTGGTTTCTTTCATCTCCCCCTTTAATCTGTTTTCAAGGATAAGTGTGCGTGTGTGAGCAAGTGTGCATACAAATACACTAAGAGTGTGCTGAATTAAGTTGCTGAACATGTAAGACCATGGGTTAGTAGCACAAGCATCAACAGAAGAAGACGTACATAATACTGTATGAGGAGACAGCAGGAGGAGGTTGAGTGAGTTTGTTAGTATGTTTGTTTCCTAGTTTAGTTAACTGACTTAATAAAAATTAGGGCTGCAACTAATGATTATTTTCATGACCTTTTATTCTGCTGATTAGCCTTTAAATGTCTTGTTTTGTCTGACCAACAGTCCAAGGCAAAGTAGACCAGCAAATATTCATTTGACAGGCTAAAAGGAGGGAATTGCTTAGAAAAAATACTCAAATCATTAATCGATTATCAAAATAGTTGCTGATTAATCTTCTATTAATCAACTAATCAATTAATCAACTGATCATTTCACCTCTAATAAGAATACAACAAAGATTAGCTCTGAAATATGGCGAGATTTTGACTCCCTATAGGGTGGACAGGATGGAAAATATCTGTAAAGAAAATACCACTCCCAGCCCAGTTTAATTGCAATATAGCCTATACATCAAACTGTTTGATTATATATATGTATGTATATACTATATATGTATATACTGTATATTACATTAGAAAACTGACAGATAGAAGTAAATATTTGAGGTACACTTCAAAATGCCAACATGCAGACTAAACTCAGTTGACCTTTGACCTTTTGGCAGACAGAAATATAGGAGCTATTCTTAGCTGGCATGACTATTTGGGATTTTTTTTAATTTGAAGTAGTGTTTATAGAAGTTGCAACTCTAGAGATGCAGGGATTTTCTATTTGTTCAAAATGGCACAGTATAAGAATTTTGCTTTACTGTATCAGTGTGACAGTTTACAGAGCATTAAATTTTAATCTTAAAATTTGTTAACAAAGCACAACACATTTGCCTTCCAATTGGCTTGGCGAAGCATTGCTCCTTCTAATGTTTACAACCTGACTTCTCAGTGCCTCCCTCACCGAGTTAAGATTAGACAAAACCTCTGACAGTCGACAAATGTAGGTCCCGCTCTCTAACCAACTAAAAGCCCAAAGCTGGGACACAATCTTTCAAATGCAGATTGAGAGAGATTAGAGTGAGTGAGTCAGGAAGTGCATGAGTCAGAGAGTGTGTGTGTGTGTGTGTGTGTGTGTGTGTGATGAAGTTGTGGTGTGACTAGGTTCTCAACAGTCTGCCAGTGCTGGAAACGTCTGCCATCGATCCTAATTTGGCAGCAGATCCTCTGACTACAGACAGCCCTCCGATCTGCCACAATCACTTTCTGCTGGTAAACAGACACACAAGCTAACTGACTGAAACAGGGACAGACAGACAGACAGACAGAAAACCATTTTGAAACAACACGTCCTAAATAACCTATTTACACACAAAAACAGCAGTTAAATCTTAAGATTTCTACTAAGGAATGCTCTACAAGCCATTTATTATCAATGTCATTTACTGCAAATACACTGTACACTAGGTGCATGACACACATTCACACACATACCCCCACACCCCATACACACACAATGCTGTGCTGAGTAACTGTGACTCAGCAGATCAGAAGGAGCAGATGGACTTAGCTTCCCACAATCCTCTTAGGCAGAAAAAGTGGCATCAACATACAATCCATCAAATACACTTTAAAAAACAGCTAAATGCTTTGTATATGAGCAGAACATAATCCCTGCACTTCATAATATGCAATATTTTCAAGTGACATTGCTGTAGCACCCTTTCTATAGTCCCTGCAGAGCTGGATACAGGCCAAAGAGGAGAAAGAAGGCAGGGAGGGAACAAAACTAGGAAAAAGTGAGAGACAAACTGAGGAAAAGAATTGAAAAATGAAGGTGGGATGGTGTGGCAGGGGGACACAGAAAGGCAGAGAGAGGGCGAGACAGAGAGTGGGGGAGAGAAAGCGATGCCATATGTTGCAGCTCTTGGATTTGGGGGCGCATGCCGAGTGTGCTAATTAAATGAGGACTAAACAGCCGTGAAAACAATGGCATGTTGACAGCAAGAGACAGACAGACAGAGAAAAATGAAGTAAAGGAAGGAAGGAGAAAGAAGATCAGAGGATTAATGGACGGCTGATGGACATGAAGAGAGCAAATTCGTTCATAGGAAGGAAAGTAAACATTATATAAGAGGAGAAAGAATGACACAGATGGAGAAAGAAGCAGAAACAGTAATGGGTGGAGAGAAGATGAAAAGAAAAAAATGGGAGACAGAGAGATGAAGAAGGCTGCAGAGAAAACAGAAGAGGAAGATAAAAGGATATTAAAAGCTCTTCAGCCTTGCCAGCAAGGAAAAGAACAGGCCAACAATGCAGTTTGAGAAGTGAGAGCTGCACTGCAGATAGTGAACAAGTGGTTCATCCACCTACATATGACCTCTATTTAACATGTGCCATTTAATTAGCAAGAAAACATGCCAGAGTGCCATATATAAAAGGGGTGGACAAATAAAATGCAAACAATACTAATGCTTCACGGAAGTGGACATGAACTCTGAGGTAACTTGTTTACAATTAGGAATGATGCTACAAGGACTGATCTTATCAAGCTATCAAGTATATAATATAATATATAATACCAAGTAGCAACATACATAAAGACAATAAGTACTTCAGTATGTGAGCAACATAAGACAACAAGCAGCTCCAAAAAGGTCAATTCATTGACACAATTTTCAGGTGATTCAGTCTGAGAAGAAAAAAAAGGTAAATTATTTGATATGTCGAGAGGAGATGTCTCAAAACTCCTGTCAACATACTTCATACACAGACGATATGCACAAAAAAACAAGACATCGCGTCTACAGCCATGCTAGCCGCTCTGTGAGGCTGTGCCTAGGCACAGCAGTGCTAACAATGACAATGCTAACATGCTGATGCTAAGAAAGCATTATGTTTACCATGTTCAAGATAGCAGTTAGTTTAACATTTGCGAATTAGCACTAGACAGAAAGTACTGAGTACTGATGGGAATGTCATTAGTTTTGCAGGTATTTGGTATTAAACCAAAGAAAATAAAGTTCATCCAATAACTGTTATTATAACTGATATTTCACTTAGTCAAAAATGTCAACATGCCAGTGGCACTATTGCAGGGTTGCCAACTTTGGGTACCTGGCTGGAGTGAGATTTTGATGGCATGGCCCATAGGCTTAATCACGCATACGCGCACTTTATGTGCACACATTGGGACTCAATTCACCATTAGGGTTTAAAAGAGTGTGCACCTTACACATGTGGCGGGAGCGGGGCCTTATATTCTAAGATTTAATGATATAGCCTTACTACGCCACCCTGGGACTTCCACCCTGGGAAATACTCACAATTTCACATATTGGACAAACACTAACCCAATAAAGGGCACACAGGTTCATTCACTAGTGTTGTTTCCAGTATCAAACTGACACCGTTTTTATTCAATGGTCACAAGTAGCAAGAACCAGAAATAAACAAAAACAAACAAAAGAAAACAAGAACCTACAGTATACTACTCCAGACACATAGCCAATACATGAAAACACACACACACACACACACACACAGACAAATCCACACATGACCACACATACTCACTTAGCTAAATATATACATAAACACACACTCTTTCACTCACTGGCTTGCTTGAAAGCCTTCTGGGCTCCACGCAGGGGTTTCTGCCAGTTGTCCAATCAACACAGCGAGCTTCGCGCACATATCGCGGACCAAACAGAGAGTATTTTAAGAGCCCATACTCATAGAATGGAGGTTACAGTACGTAACCAACGGTACGTAACCAACGGCACGTACGTTTGCCTGTTCACCTCTGTTGCTGTCGCAGTGTTTTGGTGTGAGAACTGTTTGGTCAGCGTGAGACTGAACGTGAAAGCGTGTGTCACACACCAGGAGCGTGAGAGTTGGCAACACTGCACTATTGGAAAAGTCAATAGGATCCATCCTCAGGGGATCATGAATGTCTGTGCAAACTTTCATGCCAATAGTGTTTGAGATATTTCAGTCTGGACCAAAGTGGTGGATCAACCGACCGACAGACATACAATAACATTGCCATCCCTAGAGCCACGCAGCTAGCATGACTAAAAACTACAGAAGCAGTCTCAACAGGATATGATGCATACAGTTAATTGACATGAGACCTACTGTAAGCCCCACCTTTGTAACATTGTGATTTGGTTATGATGATGGATTTGAGACTTAAAACTTCTAACAAGTAGGCATTTACAGTAGGAGGCAGGGGGGTCTAATGAAAGATGCTATCAAGTTGCATTATGGAAATTGTAGGATCCAGTGTTTTTGGAGCTTGAAACACACTAGAGACAATATGGGTATCTCAGCCTCTGCTGCTTCAATTTTGTTAATTTTTTTTATCTGTCTCTTGTGAGTCCCCTAACTTTATGGAAGTGCAATAGTAAATCGCTGGAGTACCCCTTTATATGTAAAATAATAATACAATTTAATTAACAATCTGCATAGACACCACTATAGAATTAAGTGGGAAAAAGTTTTGGCATTTGGATGAATTGTGTTTACGTTGTTTTGTGTAAGCCCTATATTTTTAGCATGGCCGGTCAACAGGGGAATCATACCTCCTGCCCATGCTGAACCCATTGAAATACATATTAAAAGAGCTCATTAATGAGATTCTTACAAACAGAATGCAACCAACCTTAGAGATGACTAAGTGGTATCACTTCATGCACTGGTTGATAATTGCCTGCAGTTAATGGCTAGCGATGCATGAGCAGAAATCTGGATGAGTCCATTAAAAACAGTGTGTGTCACTATCGGTGCCTAAGTATGCATGAGGCAAGGCTCAAGGCCGGCAGCTGGGGTCCCACATAGTGTCTGTGTGTGTGCATGTATGTAAACAGAGCTTAGATGTATTAATAGGCCAGCCATGTCCGTGTCTTAAGCCACTTACAGGTCGTCTATCTTCTTGATCAGACCAATCCAGCTACACCATCCCGTCGTGCTACTGTATGACATCACAGCAGGTCAGCCGGTTCCTAGGCAACTAGATCAAATCATAATGGAAACTGGCCAAGGTTGCCGAGAAATATGAAGTTGTGGTAACCCCAAAGGAGAGGGGATGTGGCTAAAAATACCACCTATCAGACACTGTACAGTGAGACCTGAGACTGAATCAATATAGCAGTGGGGGTGGAACTTGATATATTCTCTCTCACTCAGCTACTCGTATTACAGACAGAAATCCAATATCCAAAATGATCACAGTAGAGTATATGGCACATATCAGATGCTCACAGAGACTTGTTCACAGCCTGTCATATGTTGTCTCCTCTTTATCCCCATCTCATTATTATCTGTTCTCCCTGAATACTGCCAAATAGGAAATGCTGCGATAAGACTGAAAAAACAAATACCAAAACCATAGTTTTATAGCCAACATGCAGGTGTGCACACTGCAGATGGGTATTGAACCTCAGTACTTTTTTGGTACCGACTGACACGTAAATGAAGAGGCATAAGAGGACTGACAGTAGACAGACTCTCAGCTGAACTCTTAGCCCAACTTCAGATAC
Organism: Maccullochella peelii; assembly: GCA_002120245.1. Classification (NCBI taxonomy): domain Eukaryota; kingdom Metazoa; phylum Chordata; class Actinopteri; order Centrarchiformes; family Percichthyidae; genus Maccullochella; species Maccullochella peelii. The sequence goes on from LKNJ01002276.1 coordinate 50,110, forward strand.
CAAAAACATAATCTATTATTCATCTCAGCACACTTTAGCTGCAGTATGAAACAGAAGTGAACTTCTTCAAAACTTTTGAAAAAAGAATGAAATTAATTAAAAGTAATTATGTAAAAAAAATCCTTGTAAACAGTCTTGTAGGCTGCTGCAGTCCTTGAGAACGTATGGAGAGAAAGAGAAAGAGAAGAAGAATAGGGCTGTGGGGATGTACACATATATCCTGCCCCACTGTCTCTGGCCTCATTACGGGGGTTAATGAAGGGAAGGAGCCTGAGCTCCGGTTCTCAGATATGTTCTCTCTAGGCTCGGCAGCTCTGCTGGGACTCAACGTAACTGGCAGCAAGACCCAGAAACCTACTTCTGCCGTAGGCTCAATGACTGACATGGATCAGCTGATGGCAGCAGCCCACACACACACAAACATGTATGTGCACGCGCATGCACCTGTACACACACACATATACTCTACTTAACCCTTAAAGTAACCTTATCCCAGTGCGCACTCAGGTAATTACCTTTAGCACGCTGATATTCAATAATGTATATTCAAGTGTCATTAACATACAGTTGTCATCCCATCCTTCCCACCTTCACTCAGCCATATGTTATTGTCATTCTGATGTATATCTAAACATAGTTTATGTAATTGTTAGTTCATTTTTATTTCATAAAAGAGGTTTGATTTGCCCTTATATTTCATGATATTAAGGTTTATTTTCTGTTATACTAAGCTTGATTCTCTCTCTCTCTCTCTCTCTCTCTCGCTCTGTCTCTCTCTGTAATAACGGTCTAATTAACATGGATTAACCACATTTCATAGGGGGTTTAAATTTGCTACAAGCTTATCTAGTGTTTTCTGAGACTTTTCACCTATTCAGAAACAGGAGGCTGTTCAGGATTTCCTCTAGTGCATGAAACACACACAGACATTCTCATTACTATGCAAAGGTGCTCCGATCCAGTCTACTAACTACTTTCCAAACTGTTTCCAATCGTTAATTCCCATCTTGCTTTAGAATCCCTCATTTTGCCCTTTTCTGTTCTCTTAATAACATAATCACAAACGCAAACTCTCCCACATGCATTAGCCCACGCATGCATACACAATCACACAGCACTGCACTCAGCCCAGCCCAGCCAATTTGGCAGTGAGCATGTTACCATGCCTACAGGCCCAATCAATACCATGTCTAAAAATAGCATAATCATACTAGTCTTACTTCAAATCTCAGAGGGGTGAACTGGGCGAGAGCAGCATTTGTTGTGTAATCTCCAAGATAACCGTAACCAATGGCAACCACGGAGTTAATGGGCATTGTGCAGAAGTGTGAGTTTATTTCCCAGCAGGAGGTTTCTCAAGGAAAACCTGATCCTGGGATTTTATTGGCTAGTGCTGGGATCTAACAGCAGGTCAGATCAGGAAATCTGGAGTGACTTCCTACTAGGTTAACAGTGGATCATCAGCTAAATAGACTGCATGGCTTCAGAGACAGGACGATATACCAGTGCCAACACATGAAGATTACTCTTTAGAACTGGCATAAATGGCAACACAGAGTACTCAATTGGCAATCAAAAATGAAAAGTCCATAGGGCAAAGAGCATATTCATGCGAATGTGTCACAAATTGGCCATTTAGAAGATGATTACGGCTGTACGACACAAAATGGCAGGACGCCCTTGACGTCAAACACAATCTGTTTCAAAATAATGGTGTCATTCTGATGCTACTGCCAGGGGAAAAGTGGTTCTGTGTCGCCACATTCAATAACTTGGAGCTACAAGATGACCTAGAGAGAGGCGGAGAGAGGGGAGCAGACAGACAGAAACAATGATAACGGGGGATGACATGAGAGATGGAGAGGTGACATAATAGACAAACAGGAAGACACCAGAGAGCTAAAACATGTCACAAATATAACCTGAAACCCTGACATGCTGGCAGAGGTGCTGACTTTCTCTCTGTGCTTTCCTTTCTTTGACAAATACACACAAACATGAACATGGCCAAGTTCAGTGCCATTTCCACAAACATGTGACCACCTCATTTTAGTGCTGTAGTGGAGAATATGTGCATTGTCTATGCATCCGTGCGTATGTGTACCGTACTGTTCTTTTTATAGTGTCTCACTCCACAGCTGAGAGAGAGGGAGCTGAGTGGGTGGGTGGACTATCAAGGGGGCCAAGACTGATTTATTTCTGTGTTCGGAGGCAAAGCTCTGGCAAGCATCACTACGGCATGGGTGAGGACCCAGACTCCATTCATAGATTTCCCTCATCTTTACCTTCTCTCGACCTCTTTTGGTCTCCGTGTCGCTCTTCCTCGCCACAGCTCTGGCTGTGAACGGGGACACAAATGTTCTTCATTCATAATAGGCTCATGAAAGAAAAATGAGAGTGTGGTCATGAAATATTTAGCCATTTTGATCAGCCTTCTATCAGCCTGTTGATCTTTATTTCCCCTCTTCAAGCAACACCAATGCAAAATCACCAACTTCACGAAAGAAGGATGATTGAGTCTATCAACTGCACATAAATCCATGTCCAAAACATCAATAGAAAATATCTCAGTGTCTGGTCTATTTCTCTTAATGGAGCCACTCATCATGTGTAACACCTGCAACAAGACATCAGCTGCCACTGACTGTATTACCAGAGACTGGAAGCTTTAGAAACATTTAGAAACAGTGCTATCTCGAATGCCAGCTAACAATCAGCAATACCTGCCATGATAAAAACCAAGTGAAAGATACGTCTGATGTCCTCTAATACCACGAAAAGGCTCAGTGTTGCCCTCCACAACACTAACAATGCTTATATAATGGGTTGCTACACTTCCAGTTTACTGATAGCAATGATGATTTTTTTTTTTTCTCACCAGTTTGCCCTCCAGTGTGTAGATCTTCTTCACCACTCCAGAGTCGAGCTTGATGGCATCGGTGATGTCGGTCAGGACTTGTTCGTAGGAATGGGCCGTTTTCTTGTTCAGCAGGATCCTCACAGCTTTGCGGGGCTTCACGCCGCTCCGCACCACTGTCACAAGCTTTGGACGTATGAAGTCCTTGATTTCGCGGCTCTCAGGGGCACCAGCCATGGTGCTGCCCAGGGAAGGAGGCCCACGGGAGGATGCCGCCGAGGCCTTGACGTTCACCGACCAGTTGGGGTTCACGTTTTTTGTGTAATCCAACTTTTTGTAAGCTTCAATGGAGCTGCACACATAGCTGTCACCTGTCGGGGTTGGGGGGAGGAGGGGGCAAAGCAAAGAGAGATTACTTACAAAAACATTGGAAGAAATGAGAGTTTTAGAAATAACAAAAGAGATGAGAACCTCTATTGAGAGAGAGCAAAAATGGTGAAGAATGTGAAAGAATACAGAGAAGAAAGGTAAAGACAAAAAGTAGGCAGATACAGTAGCTAGACAGGCTAATTTGTTCTGTGCAACTCTCTTAACCAAGCAACAGCACTATTAATCTAGCAGAAGGCAGTATAATACATTGATAAAAATATTAAAACATAGGCCTACTGATATGAGATATTTTGAAGCTTGCTTTCCTTCCTACGTTTCATTTATATATATACAGTATATATATATTTATATCCCATATTAACCAAAGATGACTATATTATATATTATAGTTCTTCCCATGTCACTTCTTAGGGAGTAAAACAGAGCTAATCTGAGACGAAATATATGTCTGTGTCACCATATGGCCACCAAATGTGACATAATCCTCATAATAATAATCTGCAGTGTGCTTACCCACTTTTATAGAGCAGTGCCCATAAAAATATCTTGTTGAGCCAGATTTCAAACCATGTGTTATGGATGCTGATAAGGCCATGAGACTGTGACCACTTAAACCTGCAACCTAGTCCCCCAAGCTTGCTGTAAGGCTGTATACACACCTTCTACCAGCTGGTCAATAGAGATGATCTTCTTGCCATCCAGGGTGTAGATTGTCCGGACGCCTTGGGGCAGGTTGACGTTGTCGGACAGGGAGCGGGTCAGGTCCGCCAGCAGGGCGTCAAAGGTCCGGAACCTGTCTGTGGAGATGGCGTACACTATCCCATTGAAGTACCGGTCTCCGTTGCGGTAGAAGCGGACCTTCTTGGCTCTCTTCTCCTCGGTCAGAGTCTTCAGGGTCCGGGTCCTGTACAGGCTACAGTGGGCGCTGTGCGTGGGACTCAGCACCCCGTTCATCTTCGCGCTGGACCGGCTGTGTCTCTGACCTTTGTCCCGCTCGTCGAAATGCTCCATCTCCATCTCGCTGCCGAGGCTCACAAGTACTGCTGTACTATCTGGGGGAGACAAACAGGAGGATAACGGCTGCGGTGAAAAGTTTTCACTACCGAACAAGTAAACAAAAACAAGAGGCGCGGAGGAAGGAAGAAACCAACCGAGGAGAGGTTCGGGCGGCTGATAAAGTAGCCAGTCGGTGTCCGTCGCTGGTGTTGTCTCAAAATAACCCTCTAATGACAGATTAAGTGCTGTTAAGCCGAGCAGTGGACAGCATGCTTCATGATGACGCAACACTGTCTGTCACAGTGCGCCCGAGTTGTTCTGAAGCGCAAATGGATGGAGAGAGCGCGGCAGTCACGAATCGATAATAGCCTATTAATTCCCCTCGTTATAAATATTCAGAACCTCCGCGAGCAGCCGGACGAACAGCAGCCTTCAACATACCCAACACTGAACTGCCACCCCAAAATAATTGTCATTAAACAAAGATTCAATTGTGGATGATATAGTTCACTTTCATCTTGAGATCAAGATGCTTGAAACATAAATGTGTTTTAAGACAATGGTGCAAATGAAAATTTTTTTAAAAATTAATCACTTTTACATCAGTTTATAACTGATAGGCTTACCTACGCGAGCAATTAACGCTTCTGTGACGGTCACCTCCAGTCTGACTGATGCTTTATTCCCCAGCAGATGTGGAAAAAGAGTTCAGTGAGCTTGTCGCTGACACTGAGTGGTGGTAACGTGTGATCTTGTCCTGGCTGCAGTGAGCCCCCCCTGGCTGTGCGTCCCTTTGTTGTCCGGTTGATGCGCTCCACCACCAAAACACCAGTGTATGTGTGTATGTGTGAGCTATAGAGACTGGACTGGAAATGAAGTAGGCAGCAGCTGCTTCCCCTCCCATTCTCTTCTCACCCACCTCCTCTCTCCTCCTCCACGTCACTCTGTCGTGATTTTCATTCAGCGCATCCACCCCTCATTAGGATGCAGACCCACGCTTCCCACCCGTGCTGGGGATGCTGCTGGTCCTGCACGCCCCCCAGCCCCGAAGACACGAGTCGGCCGGGGGTCGATTTTCCCTCTTTTATGGAAATTTGAGAGCTTTTCCTTTAAAGCCACATCACTTTGATGCTCAATTAAGAGAAGAAGAAAAATAGCTTATTTCTTTCATTTTTGAAGCTTTCAATGACAAAAAATACATTTCTGGAAAATTCTCTGGCCATAGTAGTTACCAAATTTCATACCTTAATTGATCTATGTGCTCATTTTATTTTATTTTCACACACATGCTATATGTACATTTATGTGAATAAGTTTTCATCAAAACAAGAAATATAAGCTATATTTTGGTGTGTCAGGGCTAATCACATCTCATTAAAACCTAAAGACTATAAGCACAGAGCAGCATTATGTTTAACCCACAAGAATATTTGCACGCCAGATGTTAAGCAACACACTTACTCCAGTGTTAACACCAGGGGTCTAAAATCTAAACCTACGATTCAAACTATGCAGAGCAGCTTTCACAGTGGTCCAAATTCAGTGTGACAAGATTTTTTACTCAATTTCACCTATTTATTTCTTGTATGAAGTCTCAAGTGGGATTGCATGTCTAGATGATTATAACACATTATGTCGAGTTACACAGGACTACATAAAGCAACATGAAGGGAGGGAGCTGAGAGCTGGAGAGGATGCTGCTGTCTCATTATCATAAGCTTGTTTCTTCCTGTAAGCTCGGAAGTTTGTTTGCATGTGACGGCAGGAAACAGTCTCTCAGAGCAATGGAAGAGATAAAGACCACTGATCTACATCCTGGCCTCCAGAGACCACCCGATTCTGCTCCATCACCACTCCCTCATGAACTATACGCGTGTTACCCAGCATTTATCTATGCCAGTGATGGTGAAAGTTTCAGCCCCAGTCTCTTAAAATACTGTCCTACTATGATTGTATTTACAGTGGTTTAACAGGTGGAAGACATACAGAACTTTATTATGTAAAATGTTTAACTTTCTTTGCATTTATGTGTGCCATTTGTTTAATGCTTGTTTTAAAAGGTCACATATCATAACATCATCCTGTTCATATAATCCAGAATTTATATGAATAATTCAGACATTTTAATGGTCAAATACAGTACGTGATTGCATCTTTTATGACTGCTTCCGTGCACAGACCTGCTTGTTTATGACTATATGCACATTAATGCATCAGAATGTGTTACAGTGACAGAAAGAAGAAACACAGATTTTTCTATTTTGGGTGGACACACACAAGGAACCAGTGTGCGACACAAACTGAGGTCCTGACAAGGTGTTCCTGTCTAAATTAATCCTGGGGAAACAGGGCACTTGTGGGGGAATGTGTCTTTAGGCCAGACACAAGAAAGATGGAGGACACAGTGAAGGACTTGAAAGCAGGACCATGGTCTCATTTCTATTCTTAATGCCTAAGAATTTGCAAGTCAGATCTGATATTTGTCAATGTCCATCTGTATGAAACAAAATGAAAAATGGATAAAATATACTTTGAAGTTATTGCAACATTCAAAGTAATGGTGCATGCAGTATATAACATTTTATTTGCATCCACATTTGTATCAGTATTGCATCTGACAAGTTACTGACCAGCCCAATAAAATCAGAGTGATTTGGGCTTGGGAATATTACATCCATGCGAGTAATAAAATGGAAGCAATTCTTCATAGAGGTCATCTCCTGAAGCATGACTTGGCAATTTCCTGAGATTCAATTGACTTGTATATAAAGGGATGGAGAATTTTGGCATTGGTGACTAAGGCTATCAAAGTGTCTTTGCAGGCACATTTTATTTTATTTGTAAATGAAACAATACAGTGCACATTTATTGTGGATCGGACAGTTTTACGATCTGCTGTCCCTCATAAAAAAGGACATAGATTACTTTTTTATCTTCTCTCAGAGACTCATGAATGCAACTTTTTGACTCTAAAAGTGGTTTCAGAGACACTAAAAAAACACAGTTAAAGCACAATTGAACACATCTCTGCTAACACTTTTCTGTGAAGTGAATGATAACAAACACAAAGTTGGAGCTCATTATAGATGTGGATAGATGGACTGATGATTTATGTTGTGGCAAATCCCATCTGGAATAATTCTGAAAATTAAATCCGCCTTAATTTCACCTCCCAGGAGAGACACCCACTTAGACTGTTGACAGATGCTACTGTACAATTCTGGCAGTAATCACTGCATCTTTATGCTACAGACATTTCTTTACAATTTCACACAACACAGTATGGTGTGTGTGTGAACATAGGGACCGCCTATGACATCTTATAGGTTTTAAAATAGAGTCTAACTCATGTCAGTTCACATGCATACTTAGCTCACGCGTATGCATTGTTTACAGCATACTCATGGTGAGTACAGAGAGAAGAGCTGAGTTAGCATGAGCAGGCAGCAGCAGTGTGATTCATGGTGTTTTGACAGATACTGTAGTGATTTGTCACCATGTTTCACCTGTCAGCAGAAGACATCTAGATGGTTACTCTGTGGCTGTGTGATTCATGGGGCAGGATGCAGTGAGTTATACTAAAATGAGCTTGTGCATGAGACAGAGAGAAAAAGAGAAGAGGAGAAAGAGGGAGAGAGTGGTGCCCTGTAAATGTGCCCACTCTTTCATAAGGCAACATGAATATATATATTATCTTTAAATTAAGTCATTAATCTAAGACAAACAACCTGTCACTGCAGCATGTTTAGGACTGTACACCATGTCAGCCAACCATATCAGAAATATGAGTGGATCTGTGAAGGGAAAATACACACTAAAACAGAATTCACACTGTGCTGTACCAATGATTTTAGACAGTAAAGTCAATACCAGCAAACACAAACACATGTCTCCTCCATTAGGATATGGATTGATAATGTCATCAGGTGATACTTTTTGGACTTGGTTTATTGAATGAATGGACCGATAAATTAGGGACTGACTTCGTGGGAGCATAGAATATTTAAGATATTACATCCAAATATAGAGCTTAAAGGTGTGAATCATAAAATGTCCTCATTCCCATCATTCACTGCTGTGTTGATGTCATACATCTTCACTATAATCTGATGTTCATCTTAGGAAAGACTTGTTTTTTGGTTGGACTACTGCTATCAGGTACTTTCAAAACCCAGATTTGTCTGCAAGCTGAAGGTGGTTGAGCCATCAGTGCCATGCTAAAGGACAGGTCAGCTGGTCTGATGCTTGCTGACACTGGGGCTTGATCTCTGCCCCTTTAGTTAATGGCCACTTCCCTCGTCACTACAGCACACTGCCATGCCTGCCTTGGACATAGAGTCATAGAATAGGTAATGCATAATTCACCTTTATGAATTGTTCTTTTTCTGTGGCCTCTTTGTCTCAAAACCCAATTTTAGGTCACAATCCACAACGAAGATAAAGGTTTTGCCTATAAGACCATTCCTTATTTGTTATGAGATATTGTTTCAATTCAGTGTTTTGAGGCTGACAAGAACTGAATCCATCCTCCACACTTCTTCACAATTGAAACTGAAATTTTCCTATTCACTACTGCAACTCATATGGATACAGTTTTCTTACACCTACATTTATAAAGGCGGTCAGTGGGTGGGACGGGGGTGACTGGTTGCACTGTAGATGAACCACATATGGCGAGAGTGGTGGGTTGTGGAGCTGCTTACGTAATGCAAGTCGTAGGAGGTGCTTTGAAAAAAAAAATTGCAGTGACACCAGAAATGTCAGACTCTGCAGGCTTCTGGCACATTAGGAGTTGACCTCACAACACTCAAAGCCTGTAATATTCTTCCCTCTTAAACGTTTCTCCTCATAGCTACTCTTCTTGTTGAAACAAAGAAACATGGAAGGAAATAATATAGCCAGATTTCATTACAAATGTAACATTTTATACTATGAGATAGTAACACTGTATTTGTCAATTTATCAATTGTAAAATCAACACTGAATTACAATACTGACTGTGGCACATGGGTAGAAAACCCACACAGGAACTGCATTATTTCCTCACAATGAGCCTTTGAGAAATGTGACCAAAGCCACAGGAAGCTGAAGGACATATAAGTGCATTCTTGCACTGAAAATATAAGTACTTTTCTACTGCAATCATTCCAGAAGAGAGCAAAAAAAGGGGTATAACACCAGGTTTGGGTTAGGGGTTTTGTTTCAGGTAGTACTTTAGGCTGGGTAACCTGCTTCCCCTTTGGGATTTCTTTTCTTCTCTCCTCTCTGCTGTTGCTCCACCACCTCCTCCTCCTTTCACACGTACTTCTCCTCCATCTTCTTCTCTCTCTTTTCCTTTTTTAGAATGAGCCTCAACCTTCCTGCTGGTCTGCTTCTCTCTATGAAATCAGAAAATATTGTTAGTTTAGCAGACACAAGTAGCAGATACACAATGTTTTCTGTGCCTCAGGGAGCTAAAATAACACTGAATTTCTCAGTGCATATCCTGCAACAAGTATAGTCCAAGAAGATACATCACAGAATTTATTCATTTATTAATTCAGAGTTAATTTTGTCCAGCATGATTACTTCATTAGCTACAAATCAAATTAGTAAACTAACTGCAAAATTAAGTCTGATCCCAAAACAAATCGATTTACACAGAAATCCGATGTAGTTAAAGAGTCATGGGGGTCTATAAACAAATTTTAGTGTGTCTTGTGCATAAATAAAATGTTTTGGTTTCTTCTCTGTTACGTGACTTTGTCTTCCTTCATTCAGAGGGCACCCCAGAATATCTTCCATAACAACTGTTCCTTTGGGTTGTAGTGCATTAATGCCATCATTCAATGCAGCTCCCTAGCAGCTCTCTTTAAAGTGCTGCAGTTCTAACATTAACTTTAAAGCCAAATTAAAACATTTGCTTAAAAGCAAATTACTCTGTCCTGTACTTGCTGACTCTGCATTTTACTCAATTTTTTATCTGTACGTACTTTTGCTGTTTTGAATTTGTCGCTTATAATTATGTGTCCTGTATCTTGTTTTAGTCCTGTATGTCATTGGTGCGTGTATGTTTTATTGTGATCTGCCAATGGACTGCAGATGAGGTCATCTCAGTTCAGGTGAAATACATCAAATGGCAGCATTTATTTTGTAGATAATATTGTACATGGTCCCTTATAAATAAAAAAAATAAAAACAAGCTGGTATCAAATTAAGGCATTCAAACAATGCCTTATGATGTTCTGTTTTTTAAATTTATTAAACTTTACAGTCAATTTTGAGGACATAGTTTGTTCATTATTGTGTCCATCACCTGGAAGTATAGTGCCTCACTCACCTCCTTTGTTTGCTCTCTGGTGCCCTCTGTGGCTGGGTGGAGTACTGTCTTCTTTGGGCTTCAAGGGTGGAGGACAGCTGTGGTGGCAGTGGACAATTCATGAGTAATGACAGCAAGTGCACCCCAGACACATACACATTGTGCTTATGCTTTTGTGCTCACAGCAGGCATGAGCCAGTCACATGCGGTCACATGCTACTTCTAATGTAAAGATTTGTTTCTAAAATGTCAAGAGAGAAATGTAGTTGAGTTTGAGGCGGCTGTGGTACAGAGGGTAGTGTGGTTGTCCATCAACCCCAGGGTTGGTGGTTCGATCCCGGCTCCTCCTGTCCACATGTCGAAGTGTCCTTGGGCAAGACACTGAACCCTAAGTTGCCCACGGTGGAGGCCAGCATGGCAGCTGTGTCCCCATTGGTGTGTGAATGTGTGTGTGATTGGGTGAATTAGACTACTGTTAAAAGCTTAGATTACTGTACAGCGCTTTGGGAACCGTTTCAACGGTTGAAAAGCGCTATATAAGTCCAAGTCCATCCATTTCCTTGCAGCTGTATTCGTTTCAGCCCTGCAGGGACGTTTTGTTGCACCATAAGGCAGAAAGTCCTTCACTCGCTTTTTTGGTTGAAAAGACACACACCTATTATATAACAGGAAAGAACAGCACTAGAGGATGAATGTGAAATCATAACTAGGCCTGAAAGAGAAGAGCTAGAGATTACACCACTCTGCTCTCCACACTGTATTGTCCTTTTGTAGCACTTAACCATGACAGCTGTTCTTCAGTGTGGCATATATTTAATATTCAATGATTAATAGTCAGTAGCTTTGGTTTGAGGGCTACTTGCTTGACTTGCAAGTAGTTATGAGCACTACTGTTGGCATGGATGAAAGGGAATGCTTACCTTTGCAATTTCTGAAAGGTATGCCCGCCTCTCAACATTGGTTTTATGAAATGCCTGATATTTGAAAGAAACAGAGGCATATTGTCATGTTTCCATTCGTGGACTACGCTTGTTCAAACAGTCATTAATAATCTGTCTGCTCATGGGTGTAGTGTGTGTTCTGTGTTTGCTGCCTGTGTGTATTAGAGTGTATTTCAGGAGGTCTTCAGTGTTAATGAGCACCAGATTAGAACATGGATTACTGGCTGCACATGCTGCGTGCTAAACCTTTATTCAACTAATATCTCGCTGTTTGTTGAGCAGCAGAACAATGAACAAAGAACCAAGCCGCTAAACTATAAGAGCATACTGGTCTGGTCACAGCAGTACAGGACAAAATCACTAAAAATTATGCAAAACAAAAATATCAGCCAAATCTTTTTCAATCATTTGCTAATGAAAGTTAATTTGTTACTGAAATATTCATCAGCTGGAAAAAATGTAAAGCTGCTTGTTTGAGAAATAATAAAACTAGTCCAGCAGACATTGTGACCCTCAACAACACTGATCACAAAATCCCTCTAATTGTGCTCTGTTAACTGGAACAGATGAGAGCCACACCTTTCCCTCCTGTTCAATTCTGAGATGACAGTCCATCAGCTGACTCTGGAGGTCAGACTTCTCCTCAGTCAGGAGCTTCAGGCGCTGTCTCAGTGATTCCTGCCGCAGAGTGTGTCCGTTAATTAGCAACATGCAAAACAAAGAGGCCACAAATTATAAAGGTGTTGTGCTGCTCATGTCTAATTACAAATCAATTTGTACTAGAATTACACGGCGCTATCTGCTAGGATCAAACAATACAATCAAACAGAACAGTTCATGTGGAAAACATGAGTACAAAAATGGATTAGGCTCACGCATTATTCAATAACTAAATAAACAGGCTCGACATGGTGAGGCTATATGAGATTTCTAGCACAGAGCAAAGCAATTGGTATATATCTGGGTTTGGAACAGTTTCTTTCTTCTTCATGTGCCCCAAAATAAGCAACTGTAGTCAGCTTTAATGAATAACACCGTAAGCAGTGTGTTTAAAGACGCAGCATCATGCATCACACCGATTTCTAAGAATCAGTTTGGTGCGTGTGGATCAGCTTATTGCTGAGTATTTTATTAATAGTTAAATGATAGTTACATGAATGTGTGCATTTGAATGTGGGCAAATACGTGAATGTGTGCATTCTGTTTATTTATATACTATATAATGGATATTTTAATCATCCTAATCACTGATTGTAAAGCATCTTCATAGCACCGACATTTTTCTTCACCGCAGAGGACATTTACTAACTCAAAGTGCAAGTCATTCAAAGTTTCAGTTGGGGTATCTGAGTAGTGAGGAGCTGTACTAGCACTGATGCTGCAGAGTGTATCAACAGAGATGTTCAAGCTTCTTCCTTTGGAGCTGTCGACACTGTGACATGCTCTTGTTTTGCTTGCTTTTACAGAACACTGTGGTCCTAACATTTAGTCACTGCACTAATTAAAAATAATCTACATTGTTCTCACAGTCTATCTTAGTGTCACGCTCACAGTTTGTCCACAGATCTTTAGTCCACAATCTTACAGTCACTCCTTGGAAACACTAATGAGCATCTGTTAGTTCTGACTTGAGGTACAAACACACATATTCAGACAGTACTGTGCAACCTTCCAGCATGTGGTGTGCATTCGTGTGTGTGTGTGTGTGTGTGTTTAAACATTGTAATTAGTGTGCATTACTCTCCCATGGTTTGTAATCCTGTGATTACAGTGCTGTGATTAAAGTCTGGTTTATTCAACCTGCATCAACTGGAGGATGGAGAGCAGCTGGCATTACAATCCTCTCTATCCTGCCTGCCTTCCCCCCCTCATTCTGTGTCTCTGGCTCTCTCTGCTGGTAAATAAAATCACTAAATAACACCAATACGACAAAACAGATCAAGAAAAAGCTCAATAGAAAATTAACATGTTTGCACTCACTACTGGCATGTCATCGTAAAATCGGATGGAGGCCAATCGATCTGTGAAAAACAGGAGAGAGTGTGTGAGCATGATGTGTGCTTGCATTAAAATACAAACTTGCTTGAGCACTTGAATATTTTGTCTTCTTTATTTTTTACATTTAAGTTGCCTGTTATACACTAATACAGTTAAAAGTGAAGCTCGACTTGAAAAGACTTCATGGGCAGTGGGTTTTATGGGATGTTGGTATCTACAACTATTACTGTAGATGTATTGCAATGATACTGCTCTTTGTGAGGAGAAAGTAAACCTTTAAAAGCTACTGGTAAGTAAGTGAACTTACCCATGGGGTTTCCTCTTAGGTCCTCCAATCTCTCATGAATGAGTGACATCTGTCTCTCCAACTGTCCATTTAGCTCTATCTGTGTCTCATGCCTTGTCTTCCACTCATTTCCTGGCACCTCGGAATAAACAGAGGAAACTGTCACACTACAGTCACATTTGGGGCAGGAGGATTGAGTGACTGGGCTGATAGAAACCAATGGATAGCAGCTAAGCGAAACCTTTGTTGGGTAACATCTTGCCACTGTGGGTCAAAGTGACAGATATATAATTATAGATATATTCTAAAAATATACCTCACCTTCCCCATGAACACTGTGCAGTCTTTCTTGCAGTTCATACATGGTACTGCGCAGATCAGACACCGACTCCTCAAGCATTTCTCTAGAATCAAGAGCCAGACGATTCAATCTTTGCAGTGGAAAATAACACTGAATCTCCTTGATAACGCTTGTAAGTAATACATTAACTTCAAACAAACTTACTTCATTTCCCTCTCTTGCTCAAATTCTGCCTGCAGGCGTGACACATCGTATTTGCTGTAGTCGCTATCTCCAGTCATGTTTCGGGAAAAAGTGACATCGAGTGAAGAAAAAGTTTGTGCCTCAAAGTTTCCATGGAGACCGCAGCTTCCGGGTTTTTTTCAGGCGGCCGCGGAGGTAATGGCGCAGATTAGCGGGAGGTTTGAAAATAAACCCCTCCTCGGTTTGATATTACCGTACACAAATACATAACTCATAAATTAGCGCATACATTTTTTATGAGGCTCATTTCGCGCTTAATTAGGCCTGAAAATTGACTTCCTTTATATAGCCAACCAACCTCCTAAATCAGCATTAATGGACTATAAATGCCAGTTGATTTATCTTGCAGAGTATCTAATTATAAATGTAGGCTATGTCTGTGTGAGTTTGTGTGTAGTGTGTATATTTTTGTTTTTCACCTTTTGAGAAACATCCCATATTAACATCTCTAATAATAATAATAATAGGCTGGTTAAAATGTGCAATATATATTCTTTATGTACAACATTTGTGTGTTATTATTATGGCCACTTCCATACAGATCTCAGCATACAGGAGGTCAGCCTAAAAGTCTACTGTTTACTGGTATAGATACTGAATGTTTTGTCATATACAAAACATACACAAAATATACACATTTATATGTATAATAACAAGCCTAAAACCACCACAAAAGTAAGTAATTTTTTAACACAAAACAATTAAGCCAACCTTGACCTACAGATACAAATAACTTAGTATTTAATAACTTGTGAAGTAGAATTGCACTTTGCCAACATTTTTGCCTCCTTGTATTTACATTAATAAATAATACAACTAAACATCTACTCCAAAAATTGGAGGCCTATTTTGTTGTATAAATATGCAAATGAGGAGTTGATCCTTCAGACCTTCAAGCAAAGCATTAACGTCCTATTTTTTCTTCTCTTCCTCCTCCTTCTTCTTCACTTCCTTCCCATTTGTCTGTGCTTGAAGTTCTTGTTTCAGCGCCTCCTTCCCCTTAATTTCTGCTGGCTGTCCATCTGGCATTTTGACCATGGCCTTTGCCGTCTGCTTGCCTACAGTCTTCAGTATGGATTTGATGCCCAGATTGTCAATGTTGAATGCAGTCACACCAACATTGACCACTGAATTGAGAGCAGTGTCTGTGGCTTGGCCTGCGTCATCACCATACCTTCACCACGAACAATATGGTGGAGTTAGGGAAGAGCGGTTTGGTTTAAGAAAGTAATTGAGGATGTGTACAGAATTGAAATGCTGGAGCAATGTGATGTGTGATATTCCTACTGTTGTCATTCACATCAACATGTCAAAGGTCAAGAAAAACATTTCACATTTCACTTTGTAGCAGTTTTATTAGTAACAAAAAGGGGCTACAGATAGTATGGAGCAAGAACTGCACCACCCAACACAAGCGGACACTTGATACACACAGACACACGCTACATACAGTGGGGCAAAAAAGTATTTAGTCAGCCACCAATTGTGCAAGTTCTCCCACTTAAAAAGATGAGGGAGG
>LKNJ01002277.1:0-65875 GCA_002120245.1 Maccullochella peelii
ATCATCATCATCATCCTACACGGTCACGCACGTGACTTTGTTTATATAAGATCTCGACCTGCGCGGAGCGCGAGGAGACATATCCACTTTGTTTACTGCCACTGGCAGCCAGGAAGGAATTCACAGAACCATAGTTACCTTCGTAACTTCCGTTTACTTCAATGATAAAACCGGACCAAATAGCTTAGCCTCCATTTCTGTTTGAGTCAACACGTATAGAAGGCAAGAACTGTTGATAGAACACAGTGACATGTGCTGCATTCAAGGGAGCATTTTCAGCCTTGTCTAGCCGTTAACACGAGCTGCTACTTATTCGATTTACATGCCTGTGGTTAAAAATGACAACAAATTTCACTTGTTGTACAATTGAATTTAGATGGTTTGTATTCATGTGATGTAAAAATACAGCGGTACATGACATTTTGTTGCAGGAGAATAATAAACGTCTGTCGCCTTGTGAAGCGTCGTCAGTTGATCGTTATTCTCTGCACCAAGTGAAGTGGACACTCTTTAGTCACGTGATTGCTAGACCTCCAAAACACCGAGGACCCGAAACAGCTTGTCAACAACTGCAAGAAGGTGTGACAGACAGCCCCCAAACTTTCTCATCGTCGACCGAGCAAACTCTGAAGCAACACTAAATCATCGCTAAACCTGTCCGGTAGACAGGCCGTCTCAATGCATTACACAAGACCGAAAACACCGAGGGGATCATGGATGTGTACGATTTGTTTAGTAGTTGCAGAAAGGGCGACATTTGTAGAGTCAGGTAAAACCAACGGCTCAGCTGACGTTGTTATGGCTTGGTTCTTTGCCTGTGTACTAAAAGCTAATTTAATTTGCTTTACATGGCTGCAGTTGCAACACCCTTGTTGTTTTATGTTTTCCCCAGTCCTGTCTTACACATAAGCATTCATGTATTTGGCTTGCTGCCGTCTTGCAGCTAAACCCAACGCTATAACTGCACTGTTTTGCTAATACGTAAACACGGAAGGCAGGGTTGCTAACATTAGCTTTGTTGACCCAACTTGTAACTTGAGCTAACGTTTGTAGGTCAGCTGCTCAGTTATACATCTGTCGGTGTCGGATGCATAAAATGTTGGTATGTGGAGAATTTACTGCTGCCAGCTATACAGCTTAGCTAGATTTGACTGATGTAAGACACTTACTCTGATCTGGGACAGACTGGTATGTTCTGCTGATTGCGAAAAGAGCAGCAATTAGTCAAGACAATACAAGTCAGTACAATACCCAGCTTAACTCTCCAGCTAAGTCCCAAAGTGCAAAAGTATATTTCTCCAGCACTGCAGCATATCGGATGTCATATCAATTTAAAATATCAACATTTCAATGAATGTAGTCTACATATAGCCTAGAAAAACACATGCTCTGTGCACAGCAATATGTTGCTTCCAGGGTGCTGATGAAAGCAGGAATTGGCATAGAATAATTAATCCAAAATCAAAGGGGTCATCAAACAGAAGGAGGCTTGTATGCTAAATATTCCTCATGTTTAGAATATGTATGCAGCTGTGTGAACAATGCATCTTACTCATTTTCACATCTTTCATTTTGCCACAGAATTCAGATATGTACAAGGTTGCTCCTGTGTGATGCACCCATTTGATTTTC
The DNA here is from genome assembly GCA_002120245.1 of Maccullochella peelii. Lineage (NCBI taxonomy): Eukaryota > Metazoa > Chordata > Actinopteri > Centrarchiformes > Percichthyidae > Maccullochella > Maccullochella peelii. Next base: position 1,633 of record LKNJ01002277.1, read on the forward strand.
ACTCAAAATATTTGACTTTTTGTGTACATTGTAGTCAGTGGCTCAGTTTGTGGCAGGTTGTGACTGCGTAGACTCCAGTACATCACTGTAACCACTTTTCTTTTCTCTCTCAGATACCTTGTTGAACAAAGAGATGTGGACCTCAATGTAAGAGATAAATGGGACAGCACCCCTTTGTAAGTACACTTTGAGCAATTATCTGGCTAACACAGCATCGTTGTTGTAACATCTTAAAATTTGAACGCTCTTGTTCTTCAGGTATTACGCTTGTCTCTGTGGTCATGAGGAGCTCGTCCAGTACTTGTTGGCTAGTGGTAAGGCTGGAATTTTACTGTTTGTTAAGTAATGCAAACATAATTAAAGTCTAAATGGTAAAACTATATAAACTATAGTGTGATGTCATGTTGCGCATTATAATCGCACTGAAATGTTCTGTGGTATAATGATCGTTTTTTTCCTTTGCTCTGCTTTCAGGTGCCAAGTGTGAAGCCAACACATTTGACGGCGAGCGGTGTATGTACGGCTCTCTGAATGACTCTGTTCGGCGCCTGCTCAAAGACTATAAGTGTGTCAGTGTCCGCGCCATGCAGCGGGATGATTTTAACTACTTTCTGCACATGTAAGGATCAAGTGCCTGTTAGCTGCTCATGTATATTCCTCTATAGAGCAGGAGACAACCTGCATACCACCACACGCATTCCTCCATCTAATCCAAACTATCTGTGTTTTTGCATTAGGTTACTGGAGCAGGGTCAACACAGCGACGTCAAGTTCCTGGTCCATGGACAAATATTCACGGCCCACCGATGTGTTCTCAGTGCACGCTCAGAGTACTTCACTGATATGTTTGAGACCAAATGGAAAGGGAAGAACTTGATCACCCTCAAACACCCTTTGGTAGATAAAAATATATATTCTGGTTGTTTAATTCTGTGTTGCTGTGTCTTGCCGGCTTTTTTTTAGATCGTTGTGCCTAATATACAACAATGCAGGCATATTGTGTCTATCTGTATGGATAAAAGCGGTTTTGATTTCAGGTCAACCCAGCAGCCTTTGGAGCCATCCTGCAATATTTCTATACAGGTGGGCGTGTATTAGAGCTGCAAACATTCAGGCTGGTCACAGTTTTAAGACTTTGCAGGATAATTCGGTCTATACTGTTTTTGAATGCATAATCAGTAACAAAAATGTACCATTCTGGATTAATTGGAAACCCAATAAAAATGAACAATGAACCATATTACCCCAAAATAATCAAATCAGAAAAACAGAAAAGGCCTATACACTGACCCTGTTTTCTGGTTTTCTGATTTGATTTGCCAATAAATGGTATTTTACTATATATATTTGCTCTTAAGATCATAATATCACGATGTTATCAAATCAAAAAAGAAGAAAATACAATTTTTATTATTTTTAGGTACCCTTTTAACCTCTTAAACCCGAAGGATAGGTTTGCAATTTTTCAAGTCTATGTTAAAACAATATTCAGGTGCCCATATGAACATTGAAACAGGTTTTCATGCTGTAATTGTTCCTTCTTGATGTGCTTTCAATGTAAATGATGGGAGACAAAATCCACAGTCTTTGTTCTGTGGAAAAATACGTTCAAGTAGGTATTTTCCAAAGTTAGTCTTTTTAGTACAAAATTCTTGTTTTTTCTTCCTGTTCCTCCACTGCAGTCCAGCAAAGAAACAGTGAACCTATGGCTTTTACAGCGTGTCTGAAGTAGAAAGAAAAGTGTGCAGAAAAAGAAAATTCACCATTTAAGTCCAATATCATCAAGAAATTGAATGCAGTCATGTAATCTTTTTTCCATAAGATGCAAACCACCGTGCTCATACTGGTCTGCTGTGTGTGTAGTCCTGTAAAGGAAAAAGTAAATTGAATTTAAAAGGTGTGTGTAAGAGTCCCACCCATTTTAATCCATTTTGTTTTCTTAATGTCACAGGACGAATGGATATTGATATAAGCCTTGTGGAGGACTCCAGACGACTTGCTAAACAGTGCAAAATGGCAGATCTCATAGAAGAGCTAGAGAAAAAATGTAAACAGGTGTATGAATTTGGTAAGACAGTACTCTTGGTGCAATACACACAACTTTTCAAATAGTCTCAAAATACCAAAACACATTTTAACTGTAGTTTCTCATTAAACTCGTGACCCTTTTTTTCTGGAGCTTGGATTTACATGTTTTCCGCATGAATGATGTCTGTCTCGTCTTTTTGTCTCTTTTCTTTCCTCATACTGAAGTGTCCAACAAGCCAGGAGTCTGTGTGAAAGTTCTCAGCCTGGAGCCTCACAGCTGTCAGCTTCAAGAGGAGATGGCTCAGTTAGCAGACTGTGCACTTCCCACGGAACTAAGAGTAAGGACATGATGGCAAAAAACCAAGAACACTAACCAACACTATAGCAGTTTTAATGAGCCTATTTTGACTTCAACTTTTTCTGTTGATTCTCCCCAGGTTGGATTTGGTGAACTCCCCTTTAACAGAGTCGACCGCTTCCCTACTTATCCTGACATCTGCTTCAGAGTAGATGGTTACAATTTCTTGTGTCATAAGGTATGAACTATAAAGCTCACACAACACTCCTCAGTCACATTAGAGACTCACACACCCTGCCTAGATCTTGTCACTCAAATGAATATTAGAGTTTTATTGTGTGTTTGTGTGTGTGTCCCCAGGCGTTTTTCTGCGGGCGCAGTGATTATTTTAAAGCCTTACTGGAGGATCACTTCAGTGAAGGAGAGCAGCTGCAGTCCCAGCCCAGCACCCCAGTGATTACTTTACACAACATTGCCCATGAAATATTTATCCACGTCATGTATTACATCTACACTGATGACACAGAGGTTAGTGCACAATTTCTGCCTGATAATTATTTTGTGGAATTGTTTATCAGGGATGCAAACTTGTCATTCGGTGAGACAGAACGTTGTGAAGCAGAAGCTTCACCTTTACAGACCAATTAGTGGCCGACAAACTGGTTTCCTACTGCTAAGCATGAGCCTGTAAAAAAAGAAAAAAGTGTGTGTGGGTACAGGGGTGCCATAAATATGCAATTTAACAGTGGATTTTTTTTAACTTTTCCTAAAATGATTTGATAATAATACTGACTTTCTTAAGAGCTCTTTCTGTTGTATTCCACTTTAAAAAAGTACTATATTTACGTTTTTTAAACTTAAAGCAGCTATAAACAATATTTTTATATTAACAATGGATCAAATGACTACTTTGATGGTTTTCCGGCCCACAACTTTACTGTTTTGATTAAATCCCACCGCTGTCATAGCAGCATTTTCGGCCGCAGTAGGCAGCTGTATTCATTTAAAAAGCTCTAAAAACCCACTGTACGCTGTATCTGCCCAGCAGCAAACACCAGATAGACAAAGTTAGCGACTAGCTGCTGAACATAGTGGAGCATTTAGCAGCTAAAGAGACAGATGTTTCCCTCAGGAGTTGGGGGAGACCGAAACAGAGCTAAAATGAGGGTGAAAATTGGACTCACATTCATCAGGTGACCAGAAACACGACTTCCAATGAATGCCAATGTTGCTCCGTGTCTGCTGGCTGTATTGGTAGGCAACGGATTGCTAATGGGTTCGCCATAACACTTTAAAAGGTGATAATATGTCAGTGTTGTGTTTACAACTAATTTCCTCGGTTATTGCTGGTTTCAAATGTAAAAATTGGAATGCACCCCCTCCAATAACCTTAGTGCGTCTTTATTTTCACACCCTGACATGTTTGCATCCTTGACCTATGTAACCTATGTTAATCTATATATCTATATATTACAGCCTTAAAGAGGTAAATTGGCTTCTTTTCACAGAGAACATGCAAACCCCTTGCTTATCATTATTATCTGACAGCTGACTGGATATTTTTTATGTCCAGCTATCTACAGAGAACGTGTTTGACGTGCTGTGTGTGGCTGACATGTATCTGCTGCCGGGGCTGAAGCGTCTTTGTGGAAAGACGCTTGCTAAGACTATATGTGAGGACAACGTTCTGTACATGTGGAAGATGGCAAAGCTTTTCCGTCTCTCGCGGCTGGAGGATCACTGCACAGAGTTCATGGCCAAGATCATTGATCGGGTGAGTGTCTTTGTCACTGTGTTGACAATGGAAGTGGCTCTATTTTGACTGGATAACAAGAGAGTGTCTGGGATATCGCAGCGGGTGGCTGAAGTGCACGTAAGACTTCAAATTAATGCTATCTTTACTGTATATGTACAATTATTGATGCTTATACCTTGGGTATTGTCAGTGAGGTTCAATAACTGATCCGAGGCTTTTGTTTAAAAGAATAGTTTGACATTTTGGGAAATACACTTATTTGCTTTCTTGCTAAGAGTTAGATCAGAAGATCGATACCAGTCTCATGTCTGTACGTTAAATATGAAGCTAGAGCCAGCAGACGATTAGCTTAGCTTAGCATAAAGACTGGACACCAGGATAATAAAGAAGAATTCAACAAAAGCTCAAATAGTGAATGCAGACAATGTCTTTTAGTAAGTGTTTTACTGTCATTATTGGTACTTTGGTGATGTTGATGGCACTTGACTGCCGCTTATACATCTAACACTATACCAAATGTCACAGTAAAGTCGGACCTGAGGCCATAATAATACTTTTTGTTGTTGTGTCTGGGAGCTACACAATCCCAGTTTTGGCAGTTTTACACGTGTGAGCCGCTCAGCACACTGAGTTTCGCCCCTCAGGATAAATTCACACGTGTTACCTGTCTAACCTGTCTGTCACAGCTGGTGGAGCAGGCCGAGTTTGCCGAGATCATCAAAGAGGACGCTGAGTCGTTGGAGGAGCGACACGAAACCGACTCTGTCCCCCTGGTGGATGACATCCGCTACCACATCGCCAGCAATGTTCAGACTTACAGCGCAATCGAGGAGGCCAATCAAAAACTGGAGGCCTTGGAGGAGCTGCTCTCCAGCATTAATATTGACTGCTGAAGGGTTGGCAGGTTGTGGTTTGTGGCTGCAGCTGCTGCAGAGTTTGACGTTTTTAAGGTGGATGCTTTGGGAGGGGACATATGAGAAAAACATATGCGTCTGTATGTTTGTTGGTTTTATTTTATTTACAGTATATTGTACAGAAGATATATTTTCAAAGGATATTCTGATGTTACGGGGCATATTCAGAGAAAGCTGTTTATGTTGGCTGTTAAAAGTTTCTTGGAGTGAGAAAAGACATTTGTTATGAAGTATCACATTGTTAAGTTCTGCAAGGGGGGGCGTTGAGGATATTGTGGATTATATATTTACAACACAATATCTTTGAATTGCACATGCATGAATTTATTTTAAGCATTATTTGTAGCTGTCAGAATTTAAACTCGCTGGTTATTTAGCACTTTTAAAAGTTCAGCATCAGCCCTCATATCGAACTCCATGACATTTTATTTGTATGCTAAGAAAGCCAAACGAGTGCATGCCATGCACGGACACATATTTAATAACTATGAGTAAAAACATGAACAGTACAGTATATGTTTACTTCATTCATCCGAGAAATATTTTTAACCTCGTTATTTAAAGTTAAATAGAATATAGTTTTATGATGTATTTCATGCACAGAAGCATGCAAATTTTATTTTGGATTTGACTGGATTTGGTTGCAGTAGTTCACCTCACTGTTCAACCAGTGACATTCCTCCACCATGAATACTAACATTTATCTCCCTCTAACATATTCCTGTCCTCTGTTTACACCTAAAATGGAAAAACATATTTCCTACTGCCGTGTATGACGGCAAACCTCTCTTGCCCAGCGTGTGCATAAGAAAATAAAGCTTTTACTAAACTGTTTGCATGCAAAATCCACCATCATCACTTGGAAATATTTAAAGATTAGTTTTCAAAATGGGGATATCACCCATTTCTCATTTCAGATTGATAAATAAAATAATAAATAAAATCTTCTTGGTTTCGGCAATTAAACGTGGTATTGCAATTACAAGTAGTGTTTTATTCAAGATGTCTCATGAATTTTCAAATGTGTCATTGTGGCTTCATAACATTTACTTGCTTTTACTTATAATATCTATAATTCATCATTACTTTTTTTTTAAGCCATACTAGCGGCTCTGTTGGTCAGTCTATTAGATGGATTGCCATTTGGTACAGACATCATGGCTCTCAGAGGATTATCTGTAATCACTTTGATGATCCTCTGACTTTTCATCTAGCGCCATCATCTGGTCAAAATTTCATTCTGTTCAATGCTTTATAACCAAATAAATGCAAAATTAAGGACATTCCCATTAACCTCAGATGTACTGGTAACAATTTAACGCTCTCTATTTAGCATTTATGAGCACTGTATAAACATTTAATGATTTAAAACACAATTCCTCCTATGAATACTCAATTTATATTAATACAGCTGTTTTTCCTACACACAATTGTAATTCATTATCTGTTTATACGCCAGCCAAAATACATCTAAAAAGGTCTTACAGCTTTGGTTGAGTTTGCAAGTTTACAGTACAATGCTTATTCGGCATTTATTAAAAGTGAAAAAAGAAAGCTTTCCTTCCACTTTATTCATTCTTTGATTTAAAAAAAAAAACCCCAAGGCAGATACAGTTGAATGAATCAGATGAACACTTTCCATGAATTTACATTTTAAGATCAAGTGTTGGAGGGTACCTAAAGATGGCGCCATTTCTCAGTTTATCATCACTGTGGTTGCCCTTCACCACACAGAATGGTTGTTTCTTAGAAGAAACACACCTCTTCATGCATTATGTGGGCAACAAATCATCCAAGTCTCTGAATTCATGGGAACATTTTCTGAATGGGGCTGTTTGACAGTTGTCCATTTTTTAAATCACTCATTCATCACAAGTCCACAAAGGTGTGAAGAAGGGCAGTAAAATACTGAGCCACTGTTACATTATCAGTGATTTAAATGTGTGTATGTGTGTGTCAGTATATTTGCGCCATAGTTTATAACTGCCGTCCCTGTGGGCTCCATCACTCTTATTTCAAAGAGTCTTGGAGGTGAAGACAAAGCTGTACGTCACCTTAATGGAGCCCTGAGGTTCAGAACAGTGGGTAAACTGTGGCACCGTGGAGCAGATCTACTGTTATTAAAGTGCAGTTCAACCGAAACACTAAGGCCATCCTTTAGACAACAAAACTCTTGGCTTCCAGCCCAGCGTCTTGAAGACTTGCATGTTGAAAAAGACAAGAAACAACACAATTAGTTATTACCCCAGCAAGCTTCCTTTACAAACATTTCATGGTTGTTGCTAAGCAACTCAGTCTGGTTTCGGTCTTGGGTGGGAAAGTCCAGTTTATTGGGTTCCAGACTGACATCACACTTCACAGACAAGTGGATATTTATGCTCTGTACAGGAAGAACTTATATTTCTCATTACTTTATTCAGTTCCCATGGTCCCTTTATTCAATTTCCATGGAGACTGTGTTTACAAGTCAAACAAGCCTCTCTATGATAGCAGCTTAGTGCCTCAGTTGGTTCCCATTCAGCATCTCTACACCTCTACACTGGCCCCAAGTCAGAGTGGGACAGAGTGAAGCCTGAAAACTGTGAGCTTGGATTTAGCTGAAAGCAAGACTTTGTCAGTTAAATTTGATCTTAAAATGTCAGTTTACACTAAGGCTTATCAGTCGTGTTAGCAGCATGGCTCTGAGGATGGCATTGTTGGTCGTGGTCCAAACTGAAATATCTCAACAACTACTGGACAAATTGAGCTGAAATGTTGTACAGACATCCAGAGGACCCTAGAGGATGAAGCCTAATTACTTTGGTGATCCTGATCCTGACTTTAACACTAGCGCCACCAGCAGGTTGAAGTCTTTGGCTTTTACTGAAATATTGCTTCAACAATTCTATGGGTTGCCATGAATTTGGTGTCGATATCCAGGGTGCCCAGAGGATGAACCTTACCTGAGTCACCCTGATAATCCCCGGGCTTTCCTTCAGTGCCAAAAGCAGTCCGAAGTTTTCACTTATCCTGTGAAATATCCCAACATCTACTGGATGGAATGGCACTAAATTTGGTACAAACATTTGTGTTCCCCAGAGGATGAATCCTTTTGACTTTGGTGATCCACTGACTTTTTCTCGAGCACCACCATGAGGTTTGCATTTGTAGTTTTGATTGAAATGTCTCAACTATTGGATGGAATGCCATGAAATTTGGTACACACAATCATGGCCCCCTCAGGATGAATTGTAATAACTTTGATGATCTTCTGACATTTCGTCCAGCGCCATTATCAGGTCAGTTTTTTAAATTGTCTAATACTTTGGTTTTTGACCATAATACCCACAAAACTAATGGCATTCCCATCATCCTTAGCTGTCCTTTGTTAAGTGCTGATTAGCAAATGTCAGCATGCTAATACCCTAAACTAAGATGTGTTAGCATTGCTGTGCCTAAATACAGCCTCACAAGACTCATAGTGTTTCCCCACCTTGATTGCACAACTCTTTTGTTGTCAGTTAACATGACTAAATCTAGTTAGATCTCGTGGTCAGTTTGTTTCTTGGCACAGTAATCTGTCAAGTAATTAATCAGATTGTCCCTTTGCCCTTTGTGATACTATTTTCTTTAATAATTGAAGTTAAAAGCGAAGCCCTATAATAACTCGCAATAAAGGTCTAACATCACTGTCTAATGTGATTGTCTAATGTAATTTTTCAAATCGACTGCAACATACTGGCATGTGTTCAGTTTGAATATCCTCAGGTTGCAGCCTCCTTTACAGAAGACATTGACTTGTACTAAAACAATTATATTTTATTTTCTCTCTGTCCAAGTTATGACTCATATTTCTGTCATGTGTCCAGTACAGTCCTAAAAAAAGTTTGTTTTTTTGCCCTGATGATTTCCATCTGTTTTTGCAGAAGAAAAAGAAAATCTTCAGGGCAGTAAAGGGTAAAATCTCTTGACTCATGCCACTGTGTGACTCCACTGTGACTTCTGTCTCCTCATACAGGAATCTGCAAGGGCAGAAATCTACCAGACAAATGGAGAAACAGCTGTTTTCTGTTTGTTCATTTAACCCCCTAACAATAAAGATTATTATAATCTGTCTGGGTGTTAGTTTGACACCTGATTTCTTTCATTCAGGTTTTGCCGTTTCATTATCAGTTCTTACTTCAGGTGCTATTTGGATGACGTGTACAGAACAACGTGTGTCATTCATACCATCTGTCTGTCCTTCCAGGAACAAACATGCTCATCTCAGCCACAGTGTTCTTCTATATGTGGCTCACAGGAATGATTCATTACATTTGGAACAGATGGAGAAATCTGCAGGTGGTCGAACATGAGCTGTGTTGCAAGTAAGATGCATGTGTAGTTTTTTTTTGTACTTGAGTATTTCCATTTTATGCTACTTTATACTTCTACTTCACTACTTTTCAGAGGTAAATATTGCAGTATTCAGTATTCAGATAGGTTATTTAAGTAACAGTTGCAATATAACAGTGTAAATAAGTCCTGTATAAAAAATCTTACTTAAATAAATTTACATACATATTATCATCAAAATGTACTTAAAGTATCAAAAGTTAAAGTACCCATTATGCAGAAAAATGCCCCTGTGAGTGATGTGTTATTATATATAATTTCATTATTATTCCAGCTGGATTTAAGGCTGAGCAGCCTTTTAATGTATTTTGTATATGTATACTACAATATTTTCCTCTGAAATGTAGTGGACTAGAGGTATAAAGTAGCATAAATTCAAATACTCAAGTGGGGCAGTGGTGGCCTAAAGTTTAGAGAAGCACGCTTGCCCCTCCCTCATTACCACCACTGAGGTGCCCTTGAGCAAGGCCCTTAACCCTCCAGTGGGGCTTCTCAGCGGCCAGCAGATCAGACTGTGTTGTACTGGACAGCAAGTGTGAGTGTGATGAGAGCGTTCCTGAAAAAGAGAGCTTTGCTCTCAGTGAAACTCCCCCCTGAATAAATAAGTACCTCAAAATTAAAAAAAATGTAATACAATTTTAGATACATCTATGATGAGCTTGTAAAATATGATGCTGTAGATTCAACTACCCAACAGAATATAAAGTAGGTAAAATGCTTGTAGTTCAAGTTCAAGTAACTTTGTTTTATTTGCACAGTTACAAAGCACAAGCATGTTGGAATTCTTGCACACTTCTCCAAGTCATTTAAATGAGAAAAAGACCATTAAAGAAAGAAGAATTACAGTGTAATGGGGTATTTATTACATTGTGGTACTTACAGTAAGTAAAGAGTCTGAAAACCTCTTCCACCATTGGAGGATCTACAATCTCTTGTGCTTACAGGTGCATATACTGTATTTCTACCACACCGTCTTATGATTATAAAATCAAGTTTAACTATGACATCTGCCTTAAAGGTGTTAGCCATAACTGTGTTGGACAGGCCTGCACATTTACGACCTTGTCCCTGAGTATTGATATGTCCTCCCAGGAGACGGAAGACACAACTCACTGCTGCTGTCACTGCCAATATCCTAATTTGCTATTAGTTAGGGATTACCACCTGAGAGTGAGTGGTAAGCCCATACTTAGCCAGAGACTGATCTGAAAAGCTGTGGCTCTCTCTCCAACTCCCCCACTCCATCTTACACCCAACTTGTACATTTCCATGGTTGAATATACATAAAATAAAACTGTGTGATACTGGCACACATATAGAAGCAATATTTTTGGCAGTATACTGTAGTTTCAGACTGAACTGGCACCACAGAAAGCCTGCATTAACATTTCATTAGACAGACTTAGGACATGGGCCTGTGTGGTGTAGTCCCAGCCAGCCATTATGTAAGAAATGTCACAGTAAAGACTACACGCGCACTAAACTGAACAATAGGTTCCCATCAAGAAGATCTCTTATAGGATTGTCTTGAAATGAGAGGGGGTTAAGCAGCCAGTCTCAGTCTCTTTCCTCCCATATTTCCACTGTTATGCCATGCAAATACCCAGCTGAGGATACCTAGAAAATTTCATAAACACTGATTGCAGCTCAAGCTTATCAACCAGAAATTCTGTTTAACTTTCTGCTCTGAATGGAGGCTCCTCTTGGAAGTGTGTGACAGTCAGATGCTTACACTTAACATAGCCACAGTAATATGGGATTAAGCCTTATGTGCTCCCTTGAAGTCTTAGCAGCCAGGACACAGACAAGCAAGCGAGCAGTGGTCTTATTAGTCAGCTTTGTCAAAGATGACGGGCTCTCTGAGAAAGTTGAGTAAATACTGTATATCTGGCCAATGCGTATGCGACATCACAGGAACGATGCCTCCCGTTCTGCAGCGCAGGTCATTGTTTTGTGGTTTTACTTTTCCAATATGCGTCTGAGTGTTAATTTCATCCTTCATCATGTGTCTATCTTGTTTGTGTGTTGGTGTACTATATAGTGCAATGGTACGCTGAGGTGAGTCACAAGGTTGCCAGTAGAGCACACGGCCAGCTCTGCAGATAGATACAGCAGCGTCTGCATGTGAGACAGGATTACACTGTTACCATGTGACTGGTCTGTCTAAGGACAGACCTCTAACAAAAGACAGGTTAAATCTATCCAGGGCAGCAACCTCTGGCCCCAAACTCTTCAAATGTAAACAATCAGGTGGACATCTGTGAATAAATGCATCAAATGATGCGAGGATGACAAATCGTGACATTTGAATAATGAGGTCCTTAGCTGACTAAGCTTTACAGAAAACAATGAATTTGTTGAAAAAAGTTGACAGTTTAGTCTTACTTTGTTTTAGTACATAAAGTCAAAGAATTGATTACTGAAGGGATATCAGATATTTGGGCACAGGCTACAATTTAGCTACATTAAATTTCATAGACAGATGTGAACTGATAATACAGTTCATAAAGTTTTACTAACAACGCAATTCAGAACATTTTTTTAAAAATCATGCAAAAAATGTTTCTCTATTAATTTCTAGTCATCTCTGAAAAAGTCACAGTAACTTTTTATTTACTAATAATAACATTAATTCTTGCTGGCAAACAGTAGCATGGTCTGCGTAATTAGCATTAGTGAGCTATATAGTACGGTAGCTAAGGGTTGAAACAGGTTGAAACAAGATTAAAAAACCAACTCTCAACTTAGTTGGCATTTATATCAGTGTCATCTGTAATGTCTTTCATAAAATCATTAACTTTGTGGTTTCAAAACTTAAGACTGAGCAACATTTCATGATCTTTTCAGCTCATTTAACCTCAGTCACAGAGCAGTGAGGTGACACTTTAAAGAGGTGGAACCTGATTGGTCCTCCCGTGTACATTCGGAGCATTGATTGGTGCTTTGCAGGTAGAACCATTTAGAACCAAGTGAGAGAATGACTTTGGAAATGAAAAACATTTCTTTTTTCTAATTTTTGGGCCATTAATGCACCAAAGTCACAATAAACCTACATAAAATGTTGATAACTTGTCAAAAAACAGTTTCATGTGAATAACTCATTTTTGACAGAAAAGTCAGATAGAACCTTTTAATACTAACGTCACAAAATGGTCTCCAAACATGATTATGGCCGTTTGAGAGATAATAAAACTAATTTCACATTAATTGTTATAAACACACCTTTATCATAATGGTTAGGATGTTTACTCTGTGGACATGCCTGCTATCTACGTTAGATAAAGCTTTCTCTCCCCCGCGTGTGTTCAGCTACTTTAGATTCAAGGTCGGTTTTTGTCAGAGTTACCAACAGTGAGCGTCCAAACTTGCATTTTTTTTCAGTCACTTTCCTGTTTCCTGGCCATTTTCGCCCTCAGGCATCAGAAAGCAGTTGTCTTGCTGGCAGGGCTTTTGTTCTCTGCAGGGACAAACCATCACTGAAACTCAAGGGGACCGGGTGGCTTTGAGACACACTTTGATTTAAAAGAATGAGGAGATGTTGCCTCTAAGGCTAATGAGGAAGCATGCAAGTAAAAGCATACACAGCAGAAAAATAAGGAACAAAAGCATATCTGCTCTTTCCTGTATTTTGATTTGAGTGTATTTTATTCCATACAATTGCACAATGAAATACTTTGCGTCATTTCTGGATCAATATACAAGAAAATAACAAACTCCTGAGTTTGACAAATCTCAGCAATTGTCAGCATGCCTTCACTTCCTGTTTCTGAAACAACAATCTAGTTAAAGTTGATCTTGAAGGACTATTCTATTTGTGCAGCTAATAACAAATACAAATATTAACAGTACATGATGATTTATTTAGAATATCACTCATGATGGACCTTGTAATAAACACACTGTAGTTTGTATTTGTGGGAAGCATCTTAATACTTTACCTGCAGTACATGACATACAAACATGTGGCCGTGCCACCTGTTTTGCATGGCTGATGCTGTGGATTAAGACAGCACTACACTACAGTGAACTATATGCAATAATCTTGCAAGTAAAAGATATTATTTACATTCATTTGTTTGCACATGCTGAGAAATATTTCAAGTATTGTAATATACTGTGAAATATACCGTTAAATTAAAACACTGAAATTATGATTTAAATGAATACATTTTTTAAATTTAGCATTATAACATTATGGTACCACATTCTAATAAGGCACCGTTATAAATACATTATAAGTTGTAAGTAATGGCTTTATTAATGGTTTACAAATCGGTTAGTAATGCTTTATAGTTCAGTTATAAACTATTAATAATAAACCTTTGGGTTGCCAGTTGTGAAAATTCACTTTGACTGGTTAGACCATTTGATCCCTTATTTCTAAACAAGACTAAGAGTCTACAGCCATGCTAGCTGCTCTGTGAGGCTGTACGTAGACACAGTGTCGCTTTGAGCTAAATGCTAACTTCAGCATGTCAACATGCTCACAATGACTATGCTAACATGTGCACTATGTTAGTGTAGCATATTAGCATGTTATCGTTTGCTAAGAATTTGATTTCATTATAATTGAGGATGGGACTTTATTGATTACCTTTTCTAAAGCATGGAATATGAAGAGAAAAATAACTTATGGTTGATAAAAGATACTTTATATTGTATACTTTATACAATTTATTTATGAACTGAATCAGACATCTATATACGGAGCTCCCAAAGGGTCACAGCAGAATTTTTTTGGTGGTCCCTCACAATAACTTTTATGTTAACTTAGATATACAATATTTTAACTGACATGAACTGATGATAAGGAGTCCCACCATTGACAGGCTAGAGGCATGGAGACTGGACGTTCAAGAGGACATACAAGAGAGTGATTGGGAAATGGCGTGCTGTGTATAGGACCGTCCAAAATTGAAAAATAAATACTGAAAAACAGTTGTTCAGGCTATATCTGAGATAGTTGGAGTGAAACTTTATTGTTAGTTCAAAACAGTTAACTTTAGTTGACTTTGGACTCCTGCAGACCAGGAGGATGATAGTTTTATCTTGGAGAAAAATTGATACATCTCCGATACATGTATGGGTGAAGAAGATGGCATCTTGTATTGTATTGGAGAGACTGACTTACATCACCAGCAGAAGGGCAGGAGAATTTGAAAATGTGCGGAAACCTTTATTGGAGTTTCTTGGACGTCAACGTGCACAGTCATTTGGAAATCGCTGTGTTTCTATGTTGTTGTTTTCTGTTTCCTTTTTTCTCCCTTCTTATCTGATCTTATGTGATTTTATTTTATTTCTTTGTTAAATATGTGAAGTACATAAAATGTTGTGTTTATTTTCCTTTGGTGATTATGAAAACCACGACTACGTTTCATTGTTTAAGTACATTTTTAGTATTGTTATTGTCTATTTGTATGTGTGAAATAGGCTATATGCAAAATTCAATACAATATTGTTTGAAAAAATAAAAAATAAAGCCATTAGTTACAGCTCATGAAGGCTGCGTCATTAGAAAGTGGTATTACTATTTTGGTGTTTTACAAAAAAAAGCATATTAGACTTAACATTTGACATATCTGCTAAATGTTCACTGCCTGCGCTTTTGCATGTCATTGGTAAATTTTGCAAGTGAATGTAAATCAATATGTAAAGTGAATGCCATGAGAACATATAAGTGGTAATTCATTTAGACGGTGACTGTAGGCTAGTGAGTGGCGGTGGAGAATCAGGTGGAGGGCGGGCGGAGGGAGGCTGTCGCTTTAAGAAGTTGTTGCATGGAGAAGCTGGTGATTTTCCACTCAAACTGATATTAAACGCGCACCAGCTCGTAGAAACAATGCTTTCACAGACAAATAGATTCAATTGTGTCACTCAGCGTTAAACGTAGGCAAAAACAAAACAAGGAACAACAGGCTGCTTAGCAAAACGAGGACAGGTAATCAGGCATCTTCCTTTACATTTCACGTAAATGAGGTTGATAATGTTGAGGCTATATTAAAATAAAAATAACTATAGTTGCTATCCGCTTTTAAACTTATTGTTGATTTTTTTTTTTAACACTGTCATTCGTCACCGTATTTTTATGTTGGACATTCTTTTTATTCTCTGATTATAAACACATCAAATGCTGTCTTTTTTTCTTTGGCATGATGCTGTGTCCTAATTATTTTAACAATGCCAACGTTGCAGCGTTTTAACCCTGCTTTAAAAAGAACTTAAGCTAATATTGTACGGGTCTGGCCTTTGAACCCGGTTTCCTATGTTTAGAGCTGATAAGACCCTGCTCCTCGTTTCACTTTGGTGATGTTTTGGAGGTCTTGCGGTGATGCGTTCAGGTACGCCCCGGCTTCACAGGGACGTGATGTGTGTGGGGGGAAAACATGTTTATTGTCTATTACAGGCTCCAGGTTCACCTTCACCCTCCACGCGCACAAGCCATCCATGGATGAATGGATGAGTGAATGTATGTTTGTGCCCTAGAGAAGAGTCCGCTGAAGTAGGTCTGTTGAACTAAGACTTGACTAGCTTATATTTTATGCTTAGTGGCACATACTTAACCTACTTCTTCTGTCTCCGCCCTGTCCAGTGTATGATTGATTGACGTGTGTCCTTCAATAACCCCAGTCTGCCCTTTCAGAGGGATAAAAGCTGAGGGGTTGCTGTAGGCCTAGCTGCTGAAAACAAAGTTCCCAAACTGGGGGGCCTGGGACATTTCAGGGGTCTGTGATGGGTTTTCTAAGGGTCCCCTGAGTGGTTTATTAATATTCACAATAATGTCACCTACTATTGATTGTGAAAATGTGACTTTGCGACTTACTGGTTTAATATTTTTGTTTGAAATCAGCTCAAGATATAAAAAAAAGTTTGGAAAAAATTTGTTGTAGCTTATCCATTGTATTCTGTAACTGTAAACATGCTTTAACATATTACATACATATTAAATAAAAGTCCTTTTAAACCTTGAGACAAATATTGTTTTTCTGCTCAGTTGAGAGATAATACTGTTTGATTGTCTTTGAAGTGCTGTGATTTCCTACATTCATGTAAGACTCCTCAAACAAAACACAGAATCATTCACATGCACACACATCTTGTCCTAGCCAAAACTCAGATCAAATCAATAAGACCAAAACTTATGATGTTTTCAGAAAAAAACCCATTAGTTTGAAGGTGGAAGACTAGTTTCAAAAATACAGATCCAGTTTGACAGTATGAAGTTGCCTTTATGAACAAACACCACAAGGTTTTTACTTGATTAAGGGGAGCCTCTTTTATGAGATGACCCACATGAAATGTCTTTCTGTTGCAAGCATCTACATTCAAAATACAATAGATAAAGACAGTGTCTGTCAAAGGTTATATAACCAAAATAGTACACAGAGCATGACACTGACCAAAATATGATGGATTATGGTGTCGTGCAAAGCTAAGAGGTGTCAGAGGTGTGTGTGCGTGTGTGCGCAGTGTTTAAACGACAGCTCGTCATCAGCTCATCCTTGTCCCCCATTTAACTGTGCAAATCCTGCAGAGGAATTTATTATTATTATTTCAGTTTTTAATTGACTCTTGCATGCCAGCTTTTGTCCAGCCAGTGTGAGCTCTCGGAGCAGTGAATGGTATCCAGACAGACCATGGACAAGCAGAGGAGACATATTACCTTATTAGGAATTGTTATAAGCTAATACTGTACTCGTTTACATTTCCCAGATAACAAACCGCATGTCATGAAAGAATGGAGGACAGTGATTCGAAATGCCCCGCATACTAGGAATTATCACAGCATATGCATGTATAAAAATAGTTTTCACACAAAGATGCTTGGTGGCATGGTGATGTTATGAGGGGCTTGTTATGAAACCTTGCCTCAAATTTTAGTGTGTGCAACAGTAAAAAAGAAAAGAAAAAAAAAGGCACTTAAACTCTGAATGCTGCCTTCAGTTCTTCCATTCGTACAAAATCAAAAAAGACCAGCCCCCAGTGTTGGACCAGCCAGCCTTTCTTTTCCTCTGACTTGCCCTCTGTGTCTCCAACATGAATAAGAAGTGTGTGAGTGTGTATGACACACACTCATCCCCCACCACTTGGCTGTGTGTATGTTTGTGGGCAGGGATTAGCGGGGATAGTGGAAATTTACAGTCTCCCACGTTGGTACCTGAGCTGTCTGTCACAGCGATGCAGCGTCCAATCTCCACTTTGGATTTTAATTGTCTTTAGCCAAGGGGCGGGCCCTGCTGTCAGCTCCACTTCTTGTGCCCCGTGTCGGCATAAAGCCATTCAGTACAGAGGAATGGTGACAGCTGAGAGAGAGGAACTCTATACATAGTTGCAGCCATGAAGGAAATGTAAGTTTTTAAAACTGCTTTACTGTTTTTTAGTATAGTCAAGTTCTTCTGCATGAATGGGTTAAAAAGAGTCAAATCAAAAGCAGTGTAGTGCTTTGGTGGATATTGTAAGTGTCTATTTGTATGTTTAAAGGTTAGATAAATAGAGAAAGTAGATCGATTTTACTGTTTTTTGTGGTTCATATTGAAAGGATTACTTGTTAGGAAGAGTCACTGATTTCAAATGAACATTGGTGAGGGTTTTAGCAGTAATAATGTTGTGCTGAGATGTTTTTGTATAAGGTTAAGGAATTTGTAGTCAAGTATGTCTGCGTTAAATCCCAAGGACAGTTTGCCTTAAGTCTTATCTGGCGGGCAGACAGCCTCCTAACACCATACTGGCAGCAGGTGAAAGCATACGCTGAGCAGACCAGAGTAAAAGGAGGGGTAAAGAGATAAGGGATAAAGAGACAGAGAGAGAAACAGGATGAGGAACAGAGAACTGGTCCAGTTATGTAAAGAGGGCTGAGAATGGAAAGCGGTTCAAGTTGACTTGTCATGCATAACAGGAAGAGCGAAATCCTAGAAAACGATGGGACGCAGTGTGCACACAGGGGGATGTAGGGGTTGTTGTTCAAACTTTAATTAAGTGAGGAGACACATAGTTCCCAGAAGGAATGTGAAAGATTTCAGGGAATCTTATACTTAATGTGGTTGTTGGTAGAAGTGCCCATCCCTGAGAGGGGGAAGTTGTTATTATCGCTGTTATTCTGTTTTGAGTTGTTGACCTAATTTAATTTCTGCTTATTACTTTCCAATTTTAAACGTTCCCCTTGTTCTCAACAGTTTTACACTTGGTTTTCAAGAAGAACAAAACTCAGGTTCACATTCTGGAGGCTTGACACTTTTCTGTACAACTTATTCTTTTCTCTGAGCTTCGATGAATAATGCAGTCTAAATTTAATTTTGGGCCCCGCAGGAGTTAAGGAGAAGTATTCACCGTTACTCTCTCTTAAAAGAGGACCAAACCTTTCTCCCTAGTATTACAATTTATCTCAAACCTTACAATTAATCATAACTTTCTCATTGTCCCTCTTTTGTTCTTTATTATGCCAGCTGGGAGCTTAAATCACATTCAGTCTTGACGTGTCTTTTGCAGTTATTCCTATCCTATTAGTGTTTCTTTTCTCCTCTTTGGCTCATGCGGGGAAACGGGATACCTCAATCAGTTAATAACAAATCCGGTCTTTCTTGGAAAAGCGGTACACAGTGTAAACACGCAAGTGAACTTAAGCTGTTGTATCTTCCTGAGAGCAGCCGGGACTTTGGGGATGCAGAGGGATATCTTCCTCTTGTGATTTGGATTACGGCGGCCCGACTTGTTGCTTATACAGTAGCATCAGAGACAGCTAAAAGAAAACTCGAAGCCCGGCGAAGACTCGAAGGCGCGTACCGTGTCCAAACATTCCCTTCCTTTTCCTCCGGTGACAATGTGCCCCCCTCTGAGCAGAAAAACCCACCCTGAGACACAGAGTAAAGTTGGAAAACAGGGAGCTACATGTACAGCTAATAAAAAAACACCGGTGTGAATATGCACATGCTGTCCTTACGTGGTAGTCTTGCAGTTTGGGTACTGTTAGTTTGCAGCACTGATTGGTTCAGTGTGTATTTTCACTGTTTGATTCTCCCAGTATACTGTACATTGCACTGACTGAGTGAGAGTTAATTGCTCAAATGTATATTTTATCAGGCTTTTTGCAGTCTGTTTCAGCGCAAATCAACTCCCCAAACATTTTTCTGGTCTGAATGACCTCCATGCATTAGTTGTTCAGATTAGCAAGATTAGCAACATAGTGCTGTATATCATGTACTCAGTGGTTACACAGCATGCTGTAACACAATCAGGAGACAGTATTATCTCCCTAATGCTCCTCCCTTTCTGTGTCTTATCCCGCTCACCTGTGCCTCTCTCTCTCTCTTTGTCTCTCTCCATCTTATCTCATGTCCCTTTTTCCTTTTTTGCCGCCCACAGCATGGCACAAAAAGAGAAGCTCCAATGCCTGAAGGACTTTCATAAGGACACCCTGAAACCTTCACCAGGAAAGAGCCCGGGCACACGGCCTGAGGATGAGGCTGAAGGCAAGGCTCCTCAGAGGGAGAAGTGGGCCAGCAAGCTCGACTTCGTCCTGTCTGTGGCTGGAGGCTTCGTTGGATTAGGAAACGTCTGGCGCTTCCCATACCTTTGTTATAAAAATGGTGGAGGTAGGCAGGAGACACACAACAGATGCCAGAGTGTTAAGCCAAAAAAATGGTGATTGCATAGCAAGAAGATGTCTTATTCTGACGCTGAGTCCTGTGTCTATTACCCAGGTGCGTTTCTCATCCCTTACTTCATCTTCCTGTTTGGGGGTGGCCTGCCTGTGTTCTTCCTGGAGGTTGCACTGGGCCAGTACACCTCTGAAGGAGGGATCACCTGCTGGGCCAAGCTCTGCCCCATCTTCACTGGTCAGTCCAAGCACATAAACACCGCACACACTCACACACAGACAGAGAAATAGAAAGCCTTGCATGACAGCACAAATCCCTGACAAGATCATTTAATATTTAGTGCTTTGTAAAAGCCTCATTTGTCCAAGCAAGAATTCTGCCCTGAATTTCTTCATGTTTCAGCCCAGTATTCATCATTATTCAACATTATGTTCTGCTGAGGTGTCCCCACCCCTCCCTCCCAGTGTAATTGGACCAGTCTTAATTCATTAGGCTGTTTTGTGTTGTGTAATTGATGTTACACAGTAAAGCAGGAGTTGAATATTAAGAGAAATGAACATGGAGTATCACGGAGGACGATGTTATTATACTTTATTATACTTTAATTGCAGTGGCAGCTTCAGGTAGAGCATACACATGTATACATATAAGGGCACACACACGTATGCAAACAGCAATATACAAACATAAACACCACATGCTTGAAGGTGCTCCAAAACATAAAGTCATCCTTGGATTGCAGATTTGGTGTGTATAATGAATTGATGAGTTCCTGGTTACCATGGAAACAGACTACCAAAAAAAACAAAACATCAAGTTGCCTAGCAATGGGTACAGTCTCACGTAGTAGGCCTGCATGAAAAGATGCAGCGTTGACCCACTTGTTTTGTCTTTGCTTATAGGGTATTATAAATACTGTATGTTGTCTATGGCAGTGTTGTCAGGGTCGGGTTCTCTCACCGGTCTCTCTTGATCTGATATCACCATGAGCTATTGATACTCTAAGACACTTTAGGGCCCCTCATTGCTCTTAGGTGCAGCCCTCTACCATTGAGTGACATCTGTAGACAAGCACTGGGGGCACCGCACCTTCAGCAGCTGCTGTGACGCTCCTTACTCATGTTCACATGCAGGACGTGACATGAAGGGAGGAAACTGTGCAGCCCCGGATCTCCAGCAGCTGCTGATGGTCTCTGCTATTCACGGAATGCTGAGGCTGCTGCCTGTCCATCTGGCGCAGAGTCTGGCACCACAGAGAGAGTCCACAAGTGGCCGCAAAACTGCCCAAATCATAAATCTCTCCATTGTTCCCCCCCATATTTTCATCACATGGAGAATTCATGACTTTACCCCCTGCACACCAGCACACAGTCGAGTACACACAAACCCACCTGTCACAGCACTGACTTGTCTATCAGTATGCATTTGGAATGTGGGAACAAGGAGGTGGGGGTGACAGAGATGATGAGTTTAAAAATACTCTTGAGCAGTGGAAGAGTACTGGGGATTTCTGTGTGTCCAGGTTCGTGGCAAAGTCATCTAAAAATAGCGTAAAAACACTTAAGGACATTATTGTTAACAGTAGATAGCAGAGTCAAGCTTGGGACGTTTACCCCTCTTTGAGTTGATAAAGACCTGCACAAGCAGTTTAATTGTTTACATAAAGTCCTCATTTAAAGAGTGATTTAACACCAGACTGAAAATCAGTGTTTTACTGCCCTCTCTGGTGGGAAGTTTCAAGTCACACCCATTCAGCTGGATGTGTAAATAAGCAACTGTTTGCCAACATGTTCACCATATCAACTTAAAAGGTGATGATATGTCAGTGTTGTGTTCAGAGCTTGTATTTGCGTCCCCTAAGTGGCCAAAAAATCTTGATTGTAAGATCTGACTGGGATGATATCTTGAGCTGATGTTAAAATCTGCCTTCTTCTTTCCTTCTCTTCAGGTATTGGCTATGCCTCTTTCGTGATCGTATCTCTACTGAACATCTACTACATTGTGATCTTGGCCTGGGGACTCTACTACCTGTTTCAGTGCTTTCAGCCGGAGCTCCCCTGGGCAAAATGCAAACAGCCCTGGAACACAGAATACTGTGTAGAGGACACAGTTCGCAAGAACAAGACCCTGTGGCTAGCAGCCAACATTACCAACTTTACCTCCCCCGTCACCGAGTTCTGGGAGTGAGTATCCACTGACAGCATGCCTAACTGACATGCGCACACACACACACACACACACACACACACACACACACACACACACACACACACACACACACACACACACACACGTGAATATACTAAAGTAACACTGCCTCTTTATCTTGCTTGCGTAAATGTGTTTGAACAGGCACACTTCCTACCAAAGGCACATTTACTTTTAGTTCTCCACCAGTTTATTATTAAATGCAGCTTTAGCTGTCAAACTAAACTGAAATAACAACTGGAAATCTCAGTCTTTTTCATGCCCATTTTCTTAATTACATGTTTGAATTTGATGGCAATTCATTACAACAAATGGCACTAAATCAGAAGTGTTTATGCAGCATTAAACACTTAAAGGTTCCTGCTTCAAAGCTTTTCCAAATAGTCTTCTCACCATTTTAGTATATTCAGTCTCTGGACAGGCCAGAGCAACAGAACAGCACAGAAAGGCCAACTCATGTGTCTGTTTGATTTCCACTTTTATTGTCCTTTTAATTAGTCTCTCGTGATCAAGGTCTAGAGTTATCATGACATTCTTCCTTGGGTGTATTTGAAAATGTAACCTCTTCTGTTTCAAGTCCCACAAACTGCCATTAACCCGTCCTGCGCCTCTGTATCCTCTGCAGACGCAACGTCCTCAGCATCTCCTCTGGGATCGAGGACATAGGGCCCCTGAAGTGGGACCTGGCCCTGTGTCTCCTAGCAGTGTGGGTTATCTGCTTCTTCTGCATCTGGAAGGGAGTCAAGTCCACTGGGAAAGTGAGTTCTGAGACGTAGACACATCCTGTACTTATTGTGTTGCCTGAATGCTGTTTGGCCTTTTAGTTTTCACCCTGACAAGCCAGTGACATAACACTGTTGCTCAGAGAAAATCCACATGCTTGGAAGGTAGTTAATTTGGTTGATTTAGAGACACAAGCCTCTGTGCTGTCCTGGAAGTTACTTGTTGGCCAGACTCACTGTCGGCTGTAAACAGTTGAGTGCTGCTCCTTAGCCCTCTCTCTGTTTCTGTTAGCGGGACAGAAACTGGCCCATAGCCAACAGGAGGAGCTCTGTGAGGAAAATGATTAACTCTATTAAGAACTATTTGTGGATTTATATCCGTATTTAACGAAAGGTTCATTGTTGGGATTAGTGTGACTTAACATGATCACCGTTAATCTTTAACCAGATAGCAATTCAGAAAGTGAGAAGTCTTCATGCACTGTAGTAGCAGTGCTGCTTCGTGCTCTATTGGGAATCCATCTCAGACCCTCATCATGACATCTGTAGGCGTCACTGTCCACAGACCATACCTACTAGGGTGAAATTGTTATCAGATAAAAAAGAACAATGTGTCTTTTGTCCTGCAGTTGGAAAAATATGCGTTAGAAATGAGAACTTAAAAGGGAAGTAGTGTTCATTCCATTATATCTCAAGGATGATGAGGCATAAGTCTATAACTGTTCAGTATTTTGGCTAATAATTCCTTTGTCTTGTCTAGGTGGTGTACATAACAGCAACTTTCCCATTTGTGATGCTGATTGTGCTATTGGTGCGTGGAGTTACCCTGCCTGGGGCATCTGAAGGAATCAAATTTTACCTTTACCCTAACCTGACCCGCCTTCAAGATCCAGAGGTAGGCTCAAAAATTCTTCTTCTCCTATTTTTCTGTTCTGTTTTTCTTTCACATTTCTTTCTACATCTGTTAAAGGAATAGTTGGACATTTTAAGAAATACCCTTTTTTGCTTTCTTGCTGACAGTTAGATGAGAAGATTGATACCACTCTCATGTCTGTATGGTAAATATGAAACTACAGCCAGAAGCCAGTTAGCTTAGCATAAAAACATAAAACAGCTAGCCTGGGTCTGTCCAAAGGTAACAAAATCCACCTTCCAGCACCTCTAAAACACACTAATTAACATGTTATATCTTGTTTGTTTAATCCGTACAACCGAAGTGTAAAAAAGTCATGTCGTCACTGTGAGGTTGCCAGGCAACTAGACTTCAGGAAGTGACTGGACATAAAACCCATAACATGTCGGTTTAAGTCTTTGGTTTTATTGGATTAAAAACACAAATATTAAGTGTTATGTAGTGAGCTTTAGAGGTGCTGGTAGGCTGATTTTGTTTTCTCGGGAGAGGGTGAAGCTATCTGTTTCCCCCTGTTTCCAGTCTTTATGCTAAGCTTAGCTAACTGGCTGCTGGCTGTAGCCATGTATATATATATATATATATATATATATATAGTTATGTAACTCGATTACATAATTTCTCATGAGCGAATGGATTAACATCAAAACCAAGCACACTTGTCTCGATCGGCAAGTTAGTTTTTTATTTTTAATAAATTTGCAAAACTCTCTAAGAAACTTTTTTCACTTTGTCATTATGGGGTATTGTGTGTAGAATTTTGAGGACAGAAATGAATTTATTCCATTTTGGAATAAGGCTGTAACATGACAGAATGTGGAAAACGTGAAGCGCTGTGAATACTTTCCGGATGCACTGTATATCAGCAATGGATCACATGGCTACTAATGTGTAAAAGGGGTTGCTTGTAATGATAGATCCAACAGCGAATCATCACTTGACTCTCTCATCAGTGTTGTTTTTGGCCTCAGCAGGCCACTGTTTTCAGTGAAAAAGCTTTAAAAACCAACTGACTGTGCCCTTCCTGGTCAGCACCGAATGGCAGACAGACAAAGTTAGCGAGTAGCTGGTGAACATAGTGGAGCATTTAGCAGCTGAAGAGCCATATTTTTCCCTCAGGAGTTGGTAGAGGCCAAAAACAGAGCTAAAAGAGATATCCAAATAACCAACTGTTTGCTAACAAGTTTGTCATATCAACTTAAAAGGTTGTGTTCACAACTTGTTTCTGCTGCTCCCAAGTTGCCAAAACATCAGTTATTGCAGGTTTAATCAAATGTTTGACTTCTCTGCGTGAGCAATCACTTGTACTTTTGATTAGCTGTTCATGATGAAATTTACCAAAACACATTTTATAACAGTTTGACCTCTGTCTCCTCAGGTGTGGATTGATGCGGGAACCCAGATTTTCTTCTCCTATGCCATTTGCCTGGGAGCAATGACGTCGCTGGGGAGCTACAACAAATACAAATACAACTGCTACAGGTGAGTTGTGTTTCCGCTGGGGGGGAGTGAGACTGTAGTGACAGCAACTCGTGTCAGAGACGGTTGCGTGAAAAGAAAATGGGAACTTCGGTTCCGCTTGTGTTCATTAACAACCTCCATAACATATGTGTGACATAGGGACTGTTTGCTGCTGGGAGGCCTCAACAGCGGTACCAGTTTTGTGTCTGGCTTCGCAATATTTTCCGTCCTGGGCTTCATGGCACAAGAACAAGGGGTGGACATTGCCGATGTGGCAGAGTCAGGTACGAGGGTCCAAGGTGATGGGCAGCAGTGATGGTGGGCGCTGCTGCCGAACAAAAAAAAAAGACAATTGGAAATTTATCAAACGAGTTAGTTGAGCAACAGCAAACTCAGGGGGAAAAAGTAATTTAAGTAAATGACTTAAGTCTCGGAAACGATGATGCTGAAATGTAGAGGTATCGGCAATTGCACACTCCTTGAATAAAAGCCTCAAAGAAACAGAATTGTTACTCCAGTGTGAAATATGTTCCACCTTTTCTGAGGACAGATTACATTGCACTGGTCATGTGCTGTGTGTTTTAGCTACACAATGAACTGCGGTGTTCAAGAGTTCCTGGGACATCATTATTACAGGTGTTCAAAGGCACCAGGTGTCCTCATGTCCCACACTCAACCTGCTCATGTCATTCAGTAACTTTACATCTTTTTGACCAAGGGACATTGCTAAGAAGATTGGCACTGTACTGTTTGTACTCTACTGTATGTGCACTGGCACCCTGAGGAGATTTTTCTGACCAGCAGCACTGCATTGCACTATAAGCCCAGTTTCTGTTAATAAGCTGTGGATCTCCTGAGGTGGACGCCACCGGTTCTGTTTCTGCCTTCCCTTTTTTACTCTATGTGGACTTTGAAGGAGATGCATCTTCTTTCAGCATGCTCGCTCTGTTCAGTTAAAATCAAACTCTTGCTGTCTTTAAGACTGCAACTTGAATATAATCATGTGAAATCAAACTACAGTTGTATGATAATGACAGTGATTCTGTGATGGCATGTTAGTGTGTACATACAAGACAGTCCATCATATATGAAAACATAACCTTAATCCATAAATTAAAGCATTTTTCTTAGAGAAATGACCTGTCTTTTGCTCAGCTGTTCAATTGAGGCACTAGTTTATTTGATTGCTGTCTTTGTGTCTCATGCTCTTATTATGTCCTGTTGAACTGGTTCATGGCTTTGCTAAAATCCTCATCTGTTTTGTTTAGATCGATTAGATCAGATTTCTATAGTGGCCCTGAAGGTCAAAACACAACAACATTTCACAAAACACATTAAAATTTCACAAACCACCACGACATTTCAGATTACGGAAAGAGAGAACACTTCTTGTTTGTGATTGGACCAAACCCAAGTCAATTCAGAGTTTATCCAATGGATGTGTTATGGGGGGCGGTGCTAGATTGGATCAACTGCTGCTGTGATTGGTTGTTTGACACTGATGACACTCTGGGCATGTTTAAGGCCACTTCAGACCAAAGATTCGTGACGAGACAAAAATCGTTTTGGAACGTTGCAGGGAAAAGTGAACTAATGGCGTGAACTGGCCCGTCTCAGCTTGACTCAAGCTAGCTGATGGTGTCGCCTGCGACTTAGCTCGTAGGGAAGTCAGCTGACCATATCGGCCCTCTCGTTTTTTTTATTTTTCGCCGTTTATCAATAATAGAAATGCAACTGTAGCAAGTAACTCACTATCACTATCCTCATTCATATTTTAAGACGCTACAAATTATATCCAGCTACAAAAAAGCCTGAAAAGCCGGTAGTTAGAACGGAAGTACAGAGAGTTGTTGCTATGGAAACGATACATCCACTGGCAAGTTTCAGAACGTTACAGACCTGCGCATTGCAAGTAGTAGAACACGTCGCTTGGTTCGTGGTTGTAAATAGAACTTTCGGGCCAACGAGAGAGAGAGAGCTACAAACTGTAAACAGCTGTTTCTACATGCCTTCCCCTGCTGATTTTGAGTGAATATTGTGAATGCTCTAATTAATCTCCGGTTGATCCAATCTCGCACCGCATTGAATAAACTCTGAACTGACTTGGGTTCGGTCCAATCACAAACAAGAAGTGTTGTCCCTCCCTTTGCGTAATGTGAAATCTCATTGTGTTTTGTGAAATCTCATTGTGTTTTGTGAAATGTCGTTGTGTTTTGTGAAATGTTTTTGTGTTTTGACCTTCAGGCCACCGTAGATCCCACTTTATTATTGTTATTGCACACAGTAAGTATGGAGTAATAGGAGTGCGATAAAAAAGAATAAATCTGGGAAAGAGTAAGAGAATAAATGTGGAAATATAAAGATAAATAAATAAAAGAATAAATACATGTGGGAACAAGAGTTAAGGAGAGGTGTCCTGTGACATCTGTTGCCACTGTTGCAGATTATAGCATGTAGGAAAAAAAGGTCTCAGCAAATTAGAAATAGACCTCTCCATGCAGATGACCAGATAATGGCCAGAACACATTAGGATGCAAATCCTTTTCTTCCTTCCCCGATTCAAACCGCTACCACATTTATACTGCACTGCTTGCGCAAATCCGTATCGTGTCTTCTTCTTCGTTTTATGGCGCTTGGCAGCCAGCCCTTGCATTGCGTCTACTTCCTGTTGTCTGTGCTAAAAAGTTCTCGCCAAAACGGGATTCATGTATGCATGAATTGACTTTGGCCCGCCCAAAGCCAGTTGATTGACAGCTTGGCCCTTCAAGGAATAGCAAAATCAATGAGGGAAAAGCAAAAGCAAAAGGATAAAGATTTTTTTGTCTTTATATATCCACATTTATTTATTATTTTATTTATTTCTCTTTATTTCCACATTTATTGTCTTATTCTTTCCCAGATTTATTCTTTTTTATCGCACTCCTATGACTCCATAGTAAGTACTTACCAGATAGTACACACAGTAACAAAAGTGCATACAGAGCTATATGAATATCTAGTAGTACAGGACAAAGAGGGATGTAACATGATATATACAAAACAACATACAAAATGTAAAGCAGCTCTGATATGTCAGTATGTAACTATAATAAGCACACTATGAATAGAAGCTAATAAATAGTAAGTGCTGTAAAATGGTCTGGTTATGTTATATACAGTATAAACAGTAGGCAGTTATGTACAGTGTAGAAGAGACAATATGTACAGTTGAATATGGTTGTTGCTATTTGCTCTACAAGGACACTAGACACATACAGGACACTAGAGCATGAAAAAACAGTCAAAGGGGAATTTTACTTGCTTATAGCCACTCAACACATAGAGCCAACAAACAATAAACACTCAATCCAGTTAAATCTATCACGTTTTTCAAATGTTGAACATATTAGATCATCTTTGCTGTATATTACTGGCGGTGCCAGACCCCGCTCAGCCTCTCCAGCTCAATCTTTACATTATTTTTCCAATCCCCTTATGTCGTCCAAGCTGAAATCAGATAGAAATGTTAATTCCATCCTCCACCCCTTCTCCCCATCCCCACTATGTTCTCCTTCCAGGTCCCGGCTTGGCCTTCATCGCCTACCCTAAAGCTGTGTCCATGATGCCGCTGCCAACCCTCTGGGCCATCCTCTTCTTTATCATGTTGCTGCTTCTGGGCCTCGACAGCCAGGTGAGTATTTTTTGACGATCGCTGCAGTGCTGCCAAGCTATGTACAGACTAGCTGGTTGGTGTACTGCCCATTCACTTCATACAGACACCTTCCAGATCCCATGGGTTAGTTGTCTCCTGCCAGCCCCAATGTGTAAAACACATTAAGTGTCTCTCTGATCCACATCTAATGTCTCCAAGGTATCAGATAACTGACAGACAGGAAGATCAGCCTTTCCCCACAAAGGCATTTTACTACCACTCTCGCCCGCACTGTGTCAGGATTATAGCCCTTTTAATGCCCTGTAATACCACAAATTAAGTTTTTAGAAGTTGATGGACATTTGCCAAACATTTAGCTAGTAGAAGTCATATAATAGCTTGCATACAAGTCATCTAGCTTTCATGAGAGGCAGATCTTTGATTAAGACAGTAGTCAAAACACAAGTGTGTGCCCGAGGGATTCTCCGGCTATATCACATTTCCTGCCTCCAAGTGTAATTCTACTCCTGTGCTAACTCAGTCCTGCACATGACTGGCTACTCATCTCAGCCAACTGCGAGATCAGGCCGATGCTCTAAATTTGAGCACATGTAAACATGTGAGTGTGGCTATTTCCATGAGAGAAATGGTGCCAGTGACAGTGGTGTGTGTGTGTGTGTGTGTGTGTGTGTGTGGGTGCCTTTTTCGACCATAAATTTCATGCAGATTTGTAGTCCTGAATGCTATATATTGTTAACATCGCTCACACATACATGCCACTGTTATGTAAGGGGTTTTTGTTTGGTTTTCATGCAACAAAGGAGCATGTTCTTGGTGCATAAAGACACTGTACTGATAAATACGAACGATTTCATAATTTTGTTATGACATTATGTAGCTTATGAGGCAGTGAGGAGACACATGGGAGCAAGAGAGAGACAGGGAGATGGAGACAGTGATTCACTGTTGTTTTGTTTCTGTTGTGTCTTGGTAGCAACAAACCAGTGCTGCAGAAAGGAGCCCTGTTTAAATTCTCATTACTGCCCAACAAAGACAGCTCTCATTCTCTAATCACTGGTTTGTAGAGCTGCATGCACACAGAAAAGAGACATTGTTTTTTTTTTTTTCCTCTGAGACCTTAATAGTTGCTTTTGTCCCCACAGTTTGTTGAAGTGGAAGGACAGATCACCTCTATTGTGGATCTATATCCGTCCGTCCTCAGGAAAGGTTACCGCCGAGAGATCTTTATAGCTGTGATGTGTCTCATAAGCTATCTCCTGGGGCTCGCCATGGTAACGAGAGTAAGTTCACCAACAGTCACTTCATGGTGTCTCTGCGCTCTCACTTCTACTGCTTATCCTGTTTACAAAAGGAAAAGAGACTCTGTGTATTTGGATCAACAACAGAGATAACGCCACAGACTTTCCACTTGCCTGTCGGCTGGTGCATTGTTATGACCTAATATGGCTTCCTACCACCATCACCACTCACATCCTGTGTGTCTGAATGGAACAATTCAGAATGCCGTTTTCTGTTTAGCGGTCAACCGTGCTTCAGTGGCGTCTCAGCACCTGTTGAACTCTGCCTCTATTGGTAGGGTGCCAGCATTCTTGTGCACTGCTTTCAACACCCCACCACCCACTCTTCTTTAATACCCCCATCTATCTCTGTGACTTTCTTTCCTTTCACACACATCAGAGAGATAATTAATGCAGCTTTCTTTCTTTTCTTTTTCCAGGGTGGCATGTATGTCTTTCAGCTCTTTGACTACTATGCAGCCAGTGGTGTGTGCCTTTTGTGGGTTGCATTCTTTGAATGCATTGCTGTAGCCTGGGTGTATGGTAAGTGGAAATGACTCTATGTGATAGGTTTCTGTAGTGTGTGTTGTTTTGAGTAATTATCCTAAAGAGTTGAAAAAAAAAGCACAAATGATCTCTTTGGTGGTAAACAAAGGTGTCCTTGGGGTTCTTTCCAGGTCATTAGAAGATATGCTTAACTGCATGCAGGGGCGTGGTGAGGGGGGTGGGGATGGTGTTCCCCCACTAGATTGTGATTGGTTTTCCAGGGTTGCCTCCCACCAGATTACGGCAAAATTCTCTTAAAAGAAGCGCTGAAGTGACTTGCCAAAAAAACGACGAAGTGATGTAGTGTTGGGACAGGAAGTTTAGTGTTTACCTGCAGTGGATGAATGTCTGTGGAGGAGAAGATTGTTGTACTCTCGTGTTGCTTGTACATGCTCTAGTTGTACTAAAAATCCCACGTAGTGCAGGTCGCTTATTTACACAATTTCCTTATAAGCAAGCTATTTGCCAGATGTTAAAACTGAACTAAAAACAGAATAAAACAACATCCGGTTAATATGTACAAAGGTGCATAATTATAAACATCAGGCACACGTTCAGCAAAGTAACCACACCCCACTAAGCAATGCAATAAAACACAGTTCACTACAATCAACACTGAGGAGAGATGAATGGTGAGTAACCTAGCTGTAACTGACAAAGACGAGACTGTTTATACTATATACAGTATATTTTACATGGCCCAGTGGAAATATATGCTGCAGTTTAGGACAGACAACAGAGATAAGGGGCCATAAACCTGCTAATTCCCGAAGCTAGATATGAAGGTCATTCTACAATAACAAACAATAACACATGAACAGTAGAGACTGATGGTATATTATGTACAATATTCAGCTGAAACATATGCCAGAACTCATGTTATTCTTTATTCTCTTTGTGTTGGATAGGAGTTGATAATTTCTATGATGGAGTTGAGGATATGATTGGCTACAGACCAAACCCATGGATGAAATGGAGCTGGACCATAATCACTCCTGTCCTCTGCATGGTGAGAGATCAGCGGCAGCTTTTGGTGTGTCACTTTATTGTGTTGGAGTCATGGACATGGACATGTGACAAATGCTGATACGTACTTTCAAGGTCACATCAAGGTGTACAGGTTGCACTAAAAGAAGCATTGTTTGTTTCCCAGGGCTGCTTTGTCTTCTCCCTGGTGAAGTACAAGCCCTTGACCTATAACAAGGTGTATGAGTACCCTGACTGGGCCATTGGTCTGGGCTGGTTTTTGGCCCTGTCCTCCATGATCTGCATCCCCATGGTGATGGTAATCAAGATCTTACAGTCTGAGGGACCCCTAATCGAGGTGAGCTGACTTAACCTTTAAGTGCTTATAAAACGAATAGTTTGAAATTTTCGGAAATATGCTTATTAGCTTTCTTGCCGAGAGTTAAATGAGAGGATCGATATCACTCTCATATCTGTACCCTGAATACGAAGCTATTGCCAGGAGCTGGTTAGCTTAGCTTAGCATAAAGACTGGAAACAGCTAGCCTGGCTCTGTTCAAAGGTAACAAAATCCACCTACCAGCACCTCTAAAGCTCACTAATTAACACATTATATGTTGTTTGTTTAATCTGTCTTTCAGTAACATTGCTAGCTTGTCTACTTGTACTGTAGAAGAAGTAAAAATGTTGTTAATCATTAAAGACTTGTAGCTATTAACTATACACTATATAACAATTACGAACAGCTCTGTTCACAATATAACCCCACTGTAGTCTCCCATACTCCCATAAGCGACTGGAAGGTAGCTAATGCTAGCTGATGTTAGCTAACATTAGTTAACATTCAATGTCTAGAGAAATATAAATAATGAAGAGGGCACAGCTCAATGCCATTGTAATTAGTAGACAACAAAGGTAATGTTCAATCATCAATTCCTACTGAAATGTGTCTCTTATACCATTTTTTTAAATAAAGAAATCATAAACCAATATCGTCAAACCCACAGTCAGTGTGGTCTGCTAGATAATGCTGTCGCACAGTCAGCCAATAGTAGCCAGCTGGCAGTAAACGTGCTAGCAGATTAGCTCGCTAGCGGTCGTGTTAGTTGGGCCTCCTCTGTTCGGTCACATGGCCCTCACCCTGAAGGTCGTCGCAGCCCTTCCAGAGTCTCTCCTTGTCGTTACCTTGAGGTTCCCAGGCAACCAGGCTGGCTTTTTCCAGTTGCTTCCAGTCTTTATGCTAAGCTAAGATAATGTGCTGCTGGCTGTAGCTTCATATTTAGCATACAGACATGACAGTGGTATCCATCTTCTCATCTAACTCTTGGAGCAAATAAGCGTATGCCCCAAAATGTCTAACTGTTCCTTTAATAAAGAATGCATCTATGTATTGAAATATGTCACTCTTGAATTATTTAACATGCACACAAATGCAGATGTGATGTTGAATTACAATGTTTGCCATTTTAAATTTGATAACTGCATGTTGAACCTTAAACTGCGCCAGTTTCTGATGATCATTAGTCTAATCTCTCGCCTCCTTCCCTCAGAGAATCAAAGCCGTGGCAGCCCCGGCGAAGTCAGGCGTGAGCTCTCGCCCGAAAGAGTACAACTTGAAGGGCAGCGAGCTGACACAGCCCCTGGACCCAAACGGGAACAATGGCTTGATCAAGCCCACCCACACCATTGTAGAAACAATGATGTGAGCGCTCTCTGTGAGAGGAAAAAGACTGATGTGCTTTCTGTGTTATTATCATATTTGCTAACATTGATAATGGTAGGGTTACGTTGTCAAATATATTCATGTTAGAGATACTCTGGTTTGATTTCTATGAAGAGAGTTATATATTATTGTTGTAATTTTTTTTTCTCTTTTTTTTACTATATTGATATTGTTGATGTTACAATTGTTGTTGCTGTAGCTGGCACTGATCTCAGTTTAGGCAGTATTTTGAGATAGAACATGTTCAATGTTTACTACCTGTTGGTTGATTCTGGAGAGATAAGGAATTAGCTTTTTTGGTGTAATAGAAGAAAAGATGAAATTTTCACTTCACATAAATTCAGTAAACTAAATGAGTAAATAACCGTGTAAAAGGTAGAAAACGTCTAAAGCTCGAGCTAATTTCTAATCTCTTGCTGTTGTTGTTCACCCCTGCAGTGAAAATGAATGTACCTCCGCTAGCGGCAGAAGCGAGCCACCCACATGTCTCAGAGTACATATCCATAACATGTTAAGTGGCAATATGCAGTGTATAGATTTAATCTAGCTTGACATCCTTTAAGTTACATGTTGAACAAGGCCTTGGCCAAATACTGTGAGAAATGCATTCATAAGAAGATCCATCCTCAAAAACAGTTGAGACAAAATAATAAAAGAGAAAAACAGCTAAGAGAAAGTAAGGAGAAAAGGGAAGTGGCATTTTTTGAGTATTTGTACACTGCCTGTGTGACTATAGTCAGTCCCAGTGCATTTATTGAAACCTCTCTTTGCACTTTATATGTCATTTCACCTTTATTGTAGTATTTGTTTTTATTGTTGCAACGTATTGCAGTTACATTTGCAACACATTTCAGGAGGAAATATTTTTAGCTTCTAACTTTTTGATATTGTACATTTTGATATACAGTATCTAGTTGTCTCCTTGCTAAGACAATGACAAAACAGAGTAGGAAATCTGACATTATCTGACAAATATTCTGATTCATTAGTAGGATCTGTGAGAACATCACTTAAAAAGTAAAAACATGACTTTTTTCTAAACATCCTGACAGCTCTCTCCATTGTGCTCATTTCAGTAGCAGACATGCTCTGCAGAAGTACCACTGGTTCTAGTTTGTAATGTTCAGTTTAGGCATTAGTATTGTAGAATTTGAATTGTTTGTGAATCACATATGCCTTTTTGTAACAATTTTATACTGTACATCATATGAACACGATCACCGATTCATTAATTTTACTGACAACTCAGCAATTTGTTTTATACATACCAATTACATTGTGAGCCTGGATTACATTTTTCTGTGTGCAATATTCATTGAAGCAATGGCATTAATGGCATTCTCTGCTTGTTCAAAATGCACCATCAAATTTGAAATAATTGTAATGTTCAATAATGCAACAACTTGCACAGTTAAATACAAAATCTGAAGGAATTGTTATTCTAAAGCATGTAGAGGAGCTGCCACAGTACCGTGCTGCTTTGTCCGTAAAAATCTTGTGCTACTTGGAAATTCAAGTGTACCAAAGTATTTTTGTCTCACAGTTATCCCCTTTAGATGCACATTGCATCATTTCTATATAGATTACAAATAAACATCTTTTTCTTTGGAATTCTTTGTGTTGATAATTATTTTATTCTCTAAATATGAACGTCTCTGAAGAACTTATGCCTCATCATGCCTGCAAAGTGGAGAAATGTCCATCTGACACAAACATATTTATTACCATTAATATGTGACAGATATTTAATTTTTGAAGCTGAAATAATTATTAAGTGACAGGATTGACATGTAAGTAACTTAATAATACAACCCATGATTGACAGTGTAATTCTGTTGTATGAATCAGGTACCAATAAAATACTTACTGGTTCCTACTGGTACTTAAATGTACTGCAGGTACAGTGTGAGGAAAACAAAACTATGAAATATGTTATACTATAATTACTTTATCGGTTCAGCAGACAGTCAGTGTTGAACACCATTTTCCCAAATTTCAGTTTTGTTTCCCAATACTGTACCCCGAGATATCCACTATTTACAAAAGTGTTTAGTATTCTGCTTTCCTCCAAAATGTCCAAGTACCTCCTTGTTCCCTGTAGTCTTGTTTTCTTCCACTGTACCTACAGTACACTTAAGTACCAGTATTAAGTAATTACACTGTAAATCGTGGGCTGTATAAAGTGTTTCCGAAACATTTAATTCTAGCCATAATAATCATGACTGCATATCTAAAGAGTTGTTTGTTGCAAGGAGATCTCACGTCGCACGGATGATTTATATACCGAATTTCAGCAGGATATCATCTTATCTGTCTTCATAGACGTACAGGCCCTGCGGGAATGACACTAAGCTGGATATCAC
This sequence comes from Maccullochella peelii, assembly GCA_002120245.1. Classification (NCBI taxonomy): domain Eukaryota; kingdom Metazoa; phylum Chordata; class Actinopteri; order Centrarchiformes; family Percichthyidae; genus Maccullochella; species Maccullochella peelii. The sequence goes on from LKNJ01002277.1 coordinate 37,423, forward strand.
TGCAGTTCTTAACTTTCAAGATGACTTAACTACAAGCGCTGGGTAGTGTGTGCATAGCCTCTACTCTCTGGTTTAGAGAAAGTTGTTGCATATGACTTTACCCACTAATCAAACACTGCATTGTTTCCATTAGACCTGGACTGTAGGTCAGCAGTAAATTTGACCATGTAACTACTTCCCACTTCCAACCTTCATCAATACTCCCTGGCACGGCTCATTGACACTTGTCCTAAAATTTCCTGGGCATCCGTCTCACCATCAATCTAATGCCCTCCAGCAGGTGGGAACTGCATTGACATCTCACCCACACAGATGGGACTGGCTTATTTGGGCATGTATCTGGTGTCCCACTGTCTGTCCTAAGCCCTTGACGCACTGAAATGATTTAAACACCTGTATAGTGCAGTAACGTACAAAGAAACACAGTGTTTGAATGTTATGAATTGTAATTCCCTCAGTGAAAGTCTACAAGCATTGCAGACTTGCATAAAAGGTTCAAAAGTCCATTAGAGAGCCATCAAGCATGCATCGATTTCTCGGGTCCTTGCAGATTTATTGCGTTAAAGTCTAAGAATACGTGGACAAGGGTGGACAGTTAGACTTTGGGCCCATTCATTGATCCATACTACATAGTGATTCTAAGCAAGTTTTTAGTATGTAGTGTGTTCACACTAGTGACAAGATAAAGTATTCCTTAAAGCAGAATGCATAGGTCGATTTTTGAGGGTGCTAGAAATGGCATTCTGATGAATAGAAAAATCCTTTTTTAAATCATGGATAGTATGTTAGCCTGATGATGACTCTCCGAGCCAAACATGTTGGTCTATTCATGATTTAAAAAAGGATTTTTATAGTCGTTATCAGAGTGCCTCGGATACATTTTTCAACTGCCTACCACACCATGGACTTCTATTCTTAGTAAGCTGGACAGGCATTGTTTTTTCATTCTTATTCGACCATTAGCCCTATCCTCTAAGAGCACTTGATTTTTACTCATTTAACTTTTTACTTCAGTAGTATGAACACTAGTGTTCTTGACCCAATGCAGCAGTCCCTATTTTTCTCTTCACAGTTGTTGAGATATTTCAGTCTGAAGCAAACTGGTCGACTGAATGACAAAATCCCTGTCAAAAACTTTGCATTACACCGCAGTGCTGACACACTGTTGGGTCAGTATGAGTAACCTAGTCGGAGAGAACCAAAAACAAACACACCGTTCAGAAACCAGAGCTGTGGTTTCATAACTTTATTCTCATAAAAAGAAATACATTTCTTAGTATATAATAAATTAAATAACAAAAATAAAATATCCAATAAATCTTTCAAGCTCCTTTGAACCTCATGTGATTCCTCACATTCAGGGAGGATGTGGAAATGAACCAAAAAATGTGCAGCCACATTCAGTATCAGTACCACAGCTGACATGAAGATACTATACTGTATGTGCATGTCCTATAAATAAAAACAAAGCACTGCAAACCATGATACATTATACAGTAAAATAAAGGTACAATACAGTAAATATAAAACCTTGAAAATAGGCCTCTGTACACAACATGACAATATCAGATATGAGTCTGAAATCAGATTGAAAAAGAGTAACCGCCCCAAGGATTAATCAGTCTCGAAGGCTGCTCTAAACGGGACAGTGCAACGATCTCGCAACATCTTCACATCAGCCAATACATGAAATGAAACACGTTTCTTATTTCCAGGGAGGCAGCTGGATCAGCAGGCCAGATTTGTTGCACAAAAGCCTTTAAAAACACCATGGCACAGTAAAAAAGGGAGCACTCTCATAAAAGAGCTACTTGCTGAGGCCAAACCCTATGCATGCTTATAGACACTGGTAGGAAAAACAGCTACTGTAGAGAGGAATAAACTGATAATCCAAAACAAGAAAATCATTCATCATTGAATATTGAAAAGGCATTTCATCGTCCGTTTTGGGAAGAGATGTGATTCACTTAAGGAAGCATCAGTGATGGACCACAAACATATATATAATCATAATAAGTCATTCTGGTGCAGCGTCACATACAGAGACTCGCAGGGAAAGTGAAACGTGAAAAAGTGAAAGGGAGATTTGAACTAATAGATCATTAACAGAGAAATGTGCAAATGCAGTGCTGGAAAGAAACAATGTGAAACTGAAAACATCATCTTTGTAAACATGTGGCTGGGTCATCAAGACAGGAACAACAACAAAAATCCAAAATGCAACATTACTTCTTAACTCTGGAATCTCTCTAACCATTCAGAAACGATTTATCTGTCAAGGGACACCCACTTTAAAACAAAAGGTTAGCGTGTCCTCACAGCATTCCTGGTATTAATATATAAGGGGCTTTAAAATATAGTTAATGGTACTTGGCAAGAAGCAGAGAAAGCATTGTGATTATTTGGCGGCACTGTCCCTTCTCTAGGGCAGGCAGTGTAGAGACTGGAAACGAGGGTACTATGCCAAGTCGTGGCTGAAGTATCTCAAACAAAATGTGCCTGAAACCTTGAGTCCATTAACACCCTGTGTGTCAGTGTGTGTGTTTTAACTGCATACAAAGCATTGCATGTGTGTCTTCTGTGTGCAACTGTGTACAACAAAAAGAAAGGTAAGGGCAAAATGTTCTTTCAATGGGGAACATGAAGCTCGTTAAAGCAAAAGATAGTTTATGCACAGTGTGTGTGTGCAGCATTTCACTCTCTCCAGAGCTGAGGCATGTGTTGACATCCTGGCTCAGTCAGAAGCTATGACTCCCCCGTTATATAACGTGCATGTGGTTTTGCCTCTGGAGAGGGAAGGGGTGGGGATGATGGGGATGCTGCCCTGAAGCCAGAGCCGCCTCTGAAATGCATCACGTGAACACAGTGACTAAAACTGGCAATAGTGAACGGATGCACTTGTAACTTTGTTAGTGAGCGATGCTTTCAGGCGGTGAGAGTGGCTGTTTCTGTTCACGCTGCGTGCTTTGACATGAGTGTGAAAGGTCTGTCGGAGCGGTACCATGTGACAAACTTAACAGTGAGAGATGTGTGTGAGGTCCCAGCGCTGCAGTGTTTCCAAAGCTAGTGTCTGTCTTTGTGGTCACAGGGCGATGCTGTTGGTCCTGCGCTCGGGAAAGCAGAAGAGTGAGTTTGAGGGGTTGTCACAGTCATCGGGCAGCCCCGTGTCTGCTGCTGCCAGCGGATTCCTGCTAATGACCAAGTCCAGGCTTTCTCCTGCCTCTATAATTAGGGGCACAGTTAGACAACAGTCCAAGTCCCTGGTCCTGACACGGTTCACCTGGAAGATTAGAATGAATGAAATCATTCACATTTCTTTAAAAGGAATAGTTTGACTTTGTGGGAAATATGCTTATTGCTTTATTGGTGAGTTTCATTTCATTTAGCAGGAAAAACAGCATAGCAATGAAAAACATTACCAGCTGTTAAGAATACAGCATTTGGCAGAAAACAGCAAGAAATGTTTACGCTGTGTTAGTGATTACAGTTTTGATTCAGAAAAAGTTTATATTTGTATAAATGTTTAAATTGTTAAAAGGTGGGAGTATTTTCTAATGTGATAAAGGATTTTATTCAAAATTAGAGTATATGTACAGAAAGAGGATCTTAACCATAATCTTGGGGGTTATGTGCTGGGCACTGTGACTTCCCCTGGTGTCTCTGCTGGTTGCCTGGCAATCTCCCAGTAACTAAGCTTAGCTGTTGTGCTAAGCTAAGCTAAGCGTCTCCTGGCTGTAGCTTCATATTTAACAGACAGACATGACAGTGGTACCAATATTCTCATCTAACTTCGCTGCAAGAAAGTGCATTTCCCAATAAAGCCGGGAGACAGTTAGCTTAGCATAAAGACTGTCTCCCCTTGCTTCCAGTCTTTATGCTAAGCTAATTGGCTGTAGGCCGTAGCGAATAAGTGGAATTCCCAAAACGTTGAATTTTTTGAAAACGTCTTTTGTTGACATAAACAGTACCTGAAGAATTCGGTCGAAAGGTTTTAATCCTGCCTGGCCAGCTGGGCCATCCGGGCGGATCATGTTGACATAAACTCCTTTCTCAAGAAGTCCGTCGGATACACTGAAACCAAAATCATGGCTCTCAAGGTCCTTCCTCATTGTCACCTGCAAACATAAGGGACCTTAGAGTTACAGAGATGGTAGAGCACAGAACATAGTCATAAATATATAATGGACTTTTACATTACGCATTAGCTTTGACACCATGTAAAAATGTACTTTCATAAAGTTGGGGAAACTTGTGAGAGAGATTTAGAAAAGGATGGTCAAAAATCGATATAGCAGAGGGCGAGATATCCTGACTTTTAGGTCTGAGGTATGAGTAAAAGCAAAAGGGGAAAAAAGCTAACCAGCAGCAGCTTCATTTTGAGCAGATATATGAGTGTGATATTAATCTTCTCATCTAACTTTCAGAAAGAAAGTGGTAACCTATTCCTTTAATTTAGTGGCCAGATTAAAACACAAGGGCTGGACACAATAAAGCTATGACAATGTATAAAATGTAAGGTGTACCAGGTATTTAATACCATCTGGAAAACTTTTATGTAAAAATCTTTACTTAAAAATTGTAGTAATTGTTGCACAGCTATTGTATTTCACAGTGCAGTACAGGTGTATCTTATTGCGTCCTTCATTGTATCCACCATCCACCCTCTGTATATACCAAACAGTTAAAGTTTGCACCTCCACATGCCTCGTTAACATTTGTTTCTCTTTGTATTTAGACCTGCACTACAACAAGGTCAGCAGGTTTAACCATACCAAGGTGAGACTTGAGATGACTTTCCATGATATCACGTAAGATGTGTCAACTCAAAACATTTTTAATTTCCACACTGCAGGACTGTGATGCGCTCTGTTATTACTGCCCCAGCCAGTCAAACACAGCACGGTGAGTTGACTCCAAACAAGACATCTCAAGGAGAACACAGGCACAGGCCTGGGTCACGGCAGCTAAGGTAATGTATAATGAGTGTTGTGTGTTATTGTCGTACACACACTGCAAGTCCTGACTGGCCAGGTGTCCACTGGGTACCTGTGAGTCAAGTAAAGGAGGCACGCAGGTATAGACTTCATAACGGGCAGATTCCCTCAGGATACTGTTGTTTGTGCCATGTTCATCAAGCTGATCAATCAATGATCACATTTTCACTTAAATGTTTTAGTAATGCTTACATCCCGCATATTACAGTGGAATTATACAGTATATATGGTGTATCAATACTTATTGGGTGTGCTAGTACAAGGGAAAAGGAAAATAAGTTGGGTAATAAGGGAGTAACAACTTTGTCTTTAAGAGGGAAGTATTTAATTACATCAGAGTTATAATTACAGGGTACAGTAATATTGTCAAAGAAAATGGGGTAAAATATACTTTGGTAAATTATAAAAGGTAAGAAGTTTTTTTTAATATGGAGTGCTTTTATAGTTAAACAACTTGTGGGTACCAAGTAAGTACTTCATTGGTACCCCTCATGTACAAAATATTTACACTGTAATTTGTGGACTGTAATCTAAAGTGTTACCAATGTTTCCTGCACGTTTGTTTTGAAACAAATTAATCTAATGTGAAAGTCATTCCCTAACAGAACTACCTTGTGCAGTGCCAGGGTGGTAGGGGACAAAATATCAGAGGGGTCCCCTTTGCCCTGGGATGGTACGTCTCTGGCTCCAGTCGACACGTTCAGGTTGCTTTTGTTTTGAGACTCGCCGTGGATTCCCTCCCTCTTAATGGGACTAATTTCAGACTGAAACATTGAGTCCTCGTTGTTCTTGGTCTCCTCTAGGTACAGACTAAGTGCGCTACCTGTCATGGATGCCTGAAAGAGCACAAAATAAAAAAGGGATTATTAGGGCATCCTGTATTAGAAATAGAAAAAAACAGACAAGCAAAAACGTAACATATAACCTCATGAAGTGTACACAGAGCCCGATTAGAGGCCAAGGCATTGCGCAAAAGCCTTCCTCGGTCAGTATGGCAGCAGGTGCCCAGCCTGTCTTGTCAGATTTAATAACAGATTACACACTCTGGCGATTATCATAATGCTTCATCTGGCATCGTCATTTAGCCGACACTGGACTATGAATATATGAGTAGGACAAAGCAGATGGAGGAGGAGAGGAAACAGGAGGAGGAGGAGGGGGTGGGGGGTGGAGATGACAGACGGGCCCTACCTCCAGCTCCCTGAGGATCTCTGACTGGCCGCAGGTCTCGAGGTCCTGCAGAGCCTGGGACCAGAAGCTGTCCTCCTGGTTCAGGGTGCCATGGCAACGTGGGGGGCTGACGAATCTATGACAACGCAGGAACCAGAACATGAGAGCAGCCCTGCGGTCTCGAGGCCCGGTGCTGCTTACAAAAGCAGCATGGGAAACGCAGTTTTTGGGCTGCGTGCTGGAGAATCCCTTTGAAAATCTCTCAGGACCACATTGAGGGTTTACTGTAAATTCTCTCACTTGTGGCAGCACAAACGCAGACGAGTCTGCTAGATTACATAAAGCCTTTAAAAGAGTTCAATTTCACAAAAGTAATGTCACCCAAAAAAAAAATTAAAAAATTGAGAATTGAGAAAATTGAAAGAATGGGACACAAAAGTTCAGGGGAAAAAAAAAAAAAAAAAAACAAGAAGCGTGAAGAGACAGATAAGGCTGATGTATCCTTGGGCACTTTAGGTGCTTTCTGAGGAATCTTTTTTGTGTGTGTGGACAAAGGGTGACAGAAAAAGATGCATCTATGTGAAACACCAAAGAGCTCGTGGGCAGTTAGTAAAGCAGATGAGAGAGAGAATACCTGAGAAAGAAGAGAAAAGGACAGTTTGGAAAAGCACAAAACATGAAAGCATACAACACAAAAATGGGGAAAATAATTCAGTTTGCCTTTGTCAATGAACCCCAACAGGGGAAAAGAAAATACACAGAAGCTTTTATTCATACACAGTGGTGGAAAAAGTACTCCGATCCTTTACTTAAGTATCAATACAACAATTTAAAAATATTCCATTACAAGTAAAAGCCCTGTATTCAAAATCCTACCTAAGTTAAAGTACAGAAGTATTAAAAAGTATCAAAAGTACTCGTTCTGCAGTAAAATGCAAAATGACATTATCAGATTGTAACTGATGCATCAATGTGTAAGCAGCATTTTACTGCTGTAGCTGGTTGAGGTGGTGCTAGTTTCCACTACTTGATATAAAGTGAGGTAGTTTTGTGCAGTCGTTTCCAAACTAGTGCTCGGGCCCCCTCCAACGGATCACAAGATAAATTTGAGGGGTCATAAGATGGTAAATGGGAGAGGAAAGAAAAAGTTTTTTGTGAAATACTGGATACTTTTATCTCCTTAGGCCTTGAACAGTTATTTAAATGAAACAATGTGAGAAGTTTCTCTTTGCCAACAACTTACAGACATCTGAAACATGACAAGGGGTCCCAACTAGGCGCTAAGTTTTTGTCAGGGGTCACAAGCCAAGAAAGTTTGGAACCACTGGTTTAATCTCGACAATGTGTTGTAGTCGATATATTTTGTGTGTTTTATGTAAAATCTTAAACTATATCTGTAAAACATATGTTGTGGAGTAAAATTTACAATATTTCCCTCTGAAATGTAGTGGAGCACAAGTAAAAAGTAACATACCTCAAAAATTTACTTAAGTACAGTTCTTGAATAAAATTCAATTTCCACCACTGCTTTTACACAGAACATGATTTAAATTAAATATGCCCTTCACTGTGAAATCAAAAACACTTAAAGCTGCACTGACATGAAACATGTTGACAGGAAGGAAACTGCAGGCATGTGCATTTACCCTGGTAACTTGTCCCACTCATCCTCAGTGAATCTCCCATCATACAGCCCTGGGTGGTGGACTAGGCCTGCAGAGCTGGAACTGGTTTGGCTCCTGTGCTTTGTACGTCGCCACTCATTTGGATTGAGCAATATATCGGATGCTTTGTGAAGATATGTCCCTGAAAAACCAAGAAAAATCCACTGACCTCATTAGATGAAAGGAAGAGTATACCGTTTAGACAGCAAGCGTACAGTGGACCTCACCTTGGCTACCATAGCCTGCGTCAAACCCTGAACTATCCCAGGAGCTCATTGCAGAGTCTATACTGGGCACAGTGGCAGAGTAGACCTCTGAGTGTTTACTGGTCTTCTGGGAGTCTGTCAGTTCATCTTCTGTGTCACTTAAAAACGCAGCTTCTCTGTCGGGAAGCTGCCGGCAATCAGACTCTGGAAATGAATGCCGATTTAAATTAGCATTAAACAAGGAAGAAATGCACTTCCATTTTATTCCAAAAATAAAAACACGGCATCGCATTGACTGCCTTTAAGCCTCAGGAAAAAATAAATCCATGCACATTTTTACAACCTTTTTTTTATATGTTTATCTTCTCCGTCTCTTTTCCGTCTGTAAAACTGAACACTGGCTCAAGTGGGATGCTCCGTCCACAGGAGAACGGACAAGCCAATTAAAGGAAGTGAATGAAATAGAAAAAATGACCTACAGACTAAAACTACAGAAAAAACATTTAGAAAAAAAAATGTCTCCCACTCATTAGAATCAATGTTTTAGGCCCATGAAACAAACAAAATGCACCGTGAAAAAGTGAAAGTTTTGTTGTGTCATAATGCAACTCTTGTTATGAATCCATCTACCCTTATCATCTACTCCTGTTTTATGTCTTTTAATGAATTTGTTTTCTTTTTTAATTTAGCTCATTTTTGTCTGAATTCTGCAACTGTATTAAGATCATTTTTTTCAAACCCCTATGAGTAATTAAAAGAAAATGAAAAATAAGTTGAGAAAAAACAAACAAACAAACAAACAAACATACGGTCGGCTTGTTTTTTGATCTTGAGGGTGACGGACTCCCCGGCCATCTGCAGGAGATGGATGGCCTCGCTCAGCGGCTTTCCTTTCAGACTGACCCCATTGATGGCCAGGACTCTGTCGCCTATATGGATAGCCCCGGTCCTGCAGGGTTAGGAGAGTAGAGGAGAGAGATACCAGAATATAACAGACAGTAGCGACAGGCGGGCCAGAAAACCTGTCAGGCTGCCAGTGTGCCACTGAAATGGAAACAAAGAGGCTTCTTGTTACAGAAAAAGACGAGACAGCCATTGTTTTCTGTCTTATTTTAAAAACAAAGAGGGTTTCCAAAGAGGGCCGCTACAGATTTGACTTGCCTCAGCCTAATACAAGTGTCACCATCTTCTCAAATAACTATCTTGACCTCCGGCCTGTCATTCCTCACCCCCCCTCCAGCCCTCCTCTCACCTCTCTGCCAGGCCTTTCTTGGTGAGGCCGGAAATGACGATGGGGTCGAAGGGCTCCTCTGTGCCTGAAATCGTGATGCCCAGTGGTCCATTATACCTCTTCAGCTCAACAGTGTAGATTATAGAGCCCGACATCTCCAACTCATCTACAGCACATGTGGGAAACAGCAGATAACATACAGAAGACTCAAGATTATATATAGAAGTTATAAACCCTGTGAAGATAGAACACTTTTCTGATAAAATATGTAAAAGAATTTATGCAGTACAAAATAGTGAATTACCTCCTTTATTTCCCATTTTATTCTCACTGTGCTGCTTTTGAATATTGTATGACTTATATACAGTGGTGGAGGAAGCATTCACATGTGAAAACTACAAGTAAAAGTCCTGCATTGAAAATATAAGAAAATGTACAGAGGCATTATCAGTAAAATGTTCCTAAAGTGTCAAAAGTAAAAAGTACTCGTGCAGAAAAATGGCTGATGTGAGCAATGTATTAATATGCATGACATTATTAGATTGTCAATACTGATGCATCAACGTGTAAGCAGCATTTTACTGTTGTAGCTGCTCAAGGTGGAGCTAGCTTTAACTACGTTATATTCAGTTATGTAGTTTTGTCCAGTGGTTTCCAACCTAGGGGTCGGGCCCTTCCAAAGGGTCACAAGATAAATCTGAGGGGTCATGAGATAATTAATGGGGCTGGAAAGATGAAACATCAAAGTTGTGCTATACAAATCTGAGTTTATTGTTTGGACTTTTGTCTAATATTTGCTTTTTTTGTGAAAGACTGGATCATTTTACTTCTTAAAGCCTAGACCGGTTATTTCAATGAAACCACTGGAGAACTTTAAAGGGGAAGTGGTCTCAACTAGACACTGCTTTTTTGTCAGGGGTCACAAGCCAAATGAACCACTGGTTTAATCTTTGACAATGTCGTGCATTTCATAAGCTTATCATATATTTTTATATAAAATACCAATCTGAAGAGTAAGTAGTAACTTTAGCTGTCAGATAAATGTAGTGGAGTAAAAAGTACAATACTGTACTGGTGTTTTAAGGGATTAATGTACCAATGTTGTCCTCATCTTTCTGGATTCGGAGTTTGACCATGTCCTCGGCCTGCTGCAGGACGTGCATGGCATCCTCCATGGTGCAGTTCTCCAGACGCACACTGTCGATGGCCAGCAGCCTGTCTCCAGGCTCCAAAGTGCCTGTTCTACCGGACACAAGAGCAAGAGGATCACAGCTATTAACTAGGACCAGGGAGCTGCTCCTCCTGACTCAGTAGAATCCTATTAGCCTGGTGTCTCAGTGGGATCCTTGGGGGTGACCGTAACCTCACCCTCAACCTCATCAACACTGAGCCCTTCTGAAATGTAGCTGCTCTGCCCTACTGATCCAGTTTTGATAGCTCAATCCAATTAGGCTTGTATTACACAGTGGATTCACAAAATAATTTTATTTTGTTTATGAATAATCCCACATGAGCCTAGAAAACCTAGTTCACCCTGAACTGTAAAAGTGTTGAGAAATAATGTCTCCCTAATGTGACCTACACCAGAACTGAAAGCCACAGAATATTTTTGTATTTACGCAAAATTGATATGACTTAATGCTGGAGCAATAAAATGTAATAAAATTAGCGCTGTGTGATGATAAAACGTACCTGTGTGCTATGCTTCCTTTTCTGATGTCAGAGATGATGAGGGGCTTGCCAGGTTTCTTACTTGCTGGTGAAACAGAAGAAAATGTGTTTTTTATTTTAGCATGTATGAGGATAAAACCGTGTTAACATTTTAAAAATCACCCAGCTTCCTTTTCTTTCTGTTGCACTAATCAAACTCGGCTTCCTCTTTGGGTAATTTCAGAGCTAGTTAGAGCAGAAAGGGAAACGATGAATGCTGGTACAGGCCAATATTATTCAGAGGTAATGAGGTATGTGCCCTGGTGGTTTTATGCCTTAGTTTTATGGATCACAGAACATTGATTCAGAGGAGATTCACAGTGTGCCTGCCTGTGTAGTATTATTGAGCAACGCTGCCCCCTGCTGTACGCCTCATCGCTAACACACTCACCGCTGATGGTGATGCCCAGCTCCACTCCTCTCCTCTTGGGTAGTTTGACATGGAAGGTGCCACTGCTGGGAACCACTGACTCTAATTGGGATTTAAAGTAAAGAAAAAAATGTAAGCAGGAAGGCACGAATACACAAGATCTCACGATAAGAAATGAGCTTCACGATATGATACCTGCAACGTCAAACTCGATGTCCACCGTGACCTTATTGGCCAGAGCGGAGTCTCTGAGCAGCTGATGGGCTTCCTCCAAAGTGCCATCTTCAGTCGGGATCCCATTAATAGTCAAGAGTCTGTCCCCAACCTGCAGGAGCCCACACCTTCACACAGGAAAAACAAACAAAACAAAAAAAACACACAAAAAAGCCTTTGAGTGGAAATAAAGGTCCTGTGAAAGACTGGATTCCCTATTCAGGAGGTCTCATTGCGATCAAGATCTCTTTTATAAGAGAGACCTGAGACGAAAATGACACCAAGTTGTTTTAGGAACACCTAGCTAAAACAAATGCAGTCCAATAGTCCTGCAATAAATTGCACCTTCATGAAGGTTAAATTGTTCCGTTTTTGTTGAAACTGTTTTAAAGAGGTGTTGATTCAACTCTAAGATCATTTTGGGGGCTGTAGTTTGTGGTGCTGTTGAATAGTATCGCATTATACAGACAGTTTGTTATTTAGCTTACCCTCATTGGTATACATGGGGTGGACAAAATAAAAGTCAGTATAATTAAACACAAAGCAGTCATCACACACACATACTAATTAACAGGTACAATTATTATTAAAAATATCAGCATGTAGAACTTTAAAGTCCCTCAGAGGAATGAGTCTAACTTTCTTCCCTTGCTTGTTTGATTGTTTTGACTTAGAATTGACAAAAATATTTATACATATTTAATATTTAAAAAATATTAAAAATGATATAAAAACATCAACCTCTCACATTTGAGAGGCTGGAAGCAGCAAATGTCATGTTTCGCTTTATAAATGACTTTGATGATTAATCAAATACCAAAATGTAAAACTTTGTCAATTAACTAATCACTAATGGTTTCAATATGTCCACACTTCAGCAAGGATTTGGATTTCTGACGACTGACACATTCACACCATGTCATATGTGTGCATGTTGCGTAAAATGCCATCTATAAAATGATACAGCCTTTAGGTTTGACAAAGACACCGAATATTGACCTTACTCAAACTTCATTGAGCAAGCAGCACATAAACAGAAAGAAAAAACCCCCAAAACATATCACACATTTAATCAGACCCGTAATTGCAAGGGCAAACACCGAAGCACTGTCAACTGATATTAATTCACTAACCACCGCTGCTCATTAACGTTGTGTGGAGGCTGAGACACCAACATCACAGTCAGATGCCGTACTCGAGTCACTCTTGTCCAACTGCTGCTGCACTAATTGTGTTACAAGACCCAGGGGAGACGGCCCTGCACTGCCGGCACAGACACCCTCATTAATCTTGCAAGACAAGGACAGAATACAACACACTGGCCTGATCAGAGCTGTGTGTTAATTAGACTGCAACAGTCTTGATCAATACAATACTACACACCAGTGTAAGGGGATTCACTGGCTGCAGCAATGCCTCATGGATAATGTGTGATAAATCTACTACTGGAGACGTCTGCTCCTCTAAATTACTCAGAAACACACCCAAGATTTGCTGAGGACATCTGTTGACCTCATGGCATTTTGGGCTATGACCACCCTCAGTAAGGAAATAAACCATTACCAGAAAAACAAAGCAATATCTACTTGACTGCATTGTTACCAATTATATCCTGCATGTCTACCAGTTGTGATCAGTTCAACCAAAGTTTCCCCCTTATTTTATTCGAAAGACAAGACAAAGAGTCTACAGTCACGCCAACGCCTCTGCGAGACTACACTTAGACAAAGTGGTGCTTTGAGCTAAATGCTAATGTCAGCATGCCAACATGCTCACACTGACACTGGTAACCTGCTGATTTTTAACAGGCATCATCTTTACCATGTTCACTATCTAAGTTCAGTACGGTAGCATGCTAACATTCGCTAATTAGCACTGAACACAAAGCTGAGGCTGATGGGAATGTCATTTGTTTCGAGGGTGTTTGGTCATAAACCAAAGTACTGGACAAATTAAAATTTATTACAATTCATCCTGACGGGGACATGAATGTCTGTACAAAATTTCATGCAATCATTCCAATAGTTATTGATCAGCCTAGACCAACGATTAAAAGAAAGTCTGAAAAAAATAAGCATAACTTTGCATAGCACACAGTATGTTTTTAATCATCTTGTGACCCCCTCTGTAGGTCCTGACCCCAATTCTGGGAGACAGACAATGCAGCTCTAATGTGCCTGCCTTCAGTTGAAATACTCATTGAGACACCAGGCTAAAATTAGCCTTTTTTCACATGTGGCTGAAGGTGACTCCCTATATGATATTTGTTTACTTGTTAGGTGTCCCAGCGTGTTACCTCTCAGCTGGGCTGTCGGGCTCAATAAAGCGGATGACTGGGGGAGCGGACAGGGTTTCTGTGGCAAAGACACCCCCCTGCAGCTGGATCCCAAAACCTGTGAGCGGATCCCCCCTCAGGACGACCTCGCTTGTTTCCACATGAAAAACCTGCCCCCCTGGGCCGACAGAACTGGACGCCAGAGATACTGAGGGACAGGGAGGGGACACATCAGAGAGATATTAGTGGAGAAGTGGGAGATAAATGGAGCAAGAGAGGGATTGTGGGAGGCAAAAAAATGGAGGGTAAGGGGAAGAGACATGCACCCACAGATAAGACATGGGAATGGAAAGGGAATGTGTCACTTATCAGAGTTTACATCAGTGATCAGTCAAATCTGTTCACACACTGAAGGGGCGAAAACAGGAGGGAAAGGTGTTTCAACAGAACTGCAAAACATTTTAAAGAGTCAGTTCAACTAAATTAAGAAAAGACACTTTTTCCTCACTTAACCTGTAGTGATATCTAGCCCTGCAGATAGCTTTTGGTTTAATCTATCTGGGTTTTGAGATCTCTGCCTCCCCTCCAATACAATGGATGTGAATGGAATTTCATTGCATGCATTGCTAGCAGCTCTGTGAGTCTGAGCTTTCAAGTAAATACTAACATGCACTGTATTAAGATGGAGCCAGAAATCTTAGACATACTGTATGTCTCACACCTCAGGAGATAAAACCAAAACTATCCGCACTACGCTCTGACACTGTTTAAATGTTCCTTTGTAATTCGGTTGAACCGACCCTTTAATGTGGAAAAAGAGGTAGGCGGTTTGTCATACGCGAGCTCTTGTGGTCCTTCTTCCTGTTCCTCCTCTTGCCAGTTGAGCTGTGGGGGCTGTTGGGAGCAATCGGAGGGATGGGGCAGGGCAGCGTGTTGCTACCCTGGCTGCTGAAGCCTGAGGTGGCTGTGGAGGAAGGGGAGAAGCCACCACTCACCAGAGCTGAAAGGAGACATAGCACTAAACGTATCAAAAGGCTGGTACAGTTGGAGCAAACCACATCAACCGTGACATTTTATTCATGTCCACAGCGGCAGCATACGCTCGTGGGAACACGCAACAAAAGAAAGAAAATAAGTGTTGGAGTAAACCTCTTGGAAGAGATTTAACAAACGTGCTGAAGAAAAGGCTCCTGCTATGGTGTCTCGCCAGCAGCACTGCTGTCACAAGTGATAACTTACATTTGCAATGGTCCTGCTGGTTGTGTGGGTGGCTTGGGCTGCTCCATGTCTTGCTGTGGCTGGCATGAGGGGGATGGAAGTAGTTGCTGCTTTGGTCCCAGTGATGATGGTTGCTCTTCTGCACTTTTACTGCAGCAGTACGGAGGCAAACACATCCATTAAGTAAACCAGATCCACTCCTCTGTTGTGCACTTTTCTAAATTCTACCCATGAAATCACACTTTCATTTCCATGCCTAAATTTGTACCACACTGCACAGTGCCTGGAGGACAATTCAGAGCAAAGCAATTGATACTTAATGTTTTCGTCATGGTACACCAGATTAAATCCTGTGGTTTAATGTATTTTGATGAGCATCTGAGAATCAGCTAGACACACTGAGCTGAATGGGAAGTGGTGAAGGGTCTAAATAAAAACAATATCTTACTTTTTCTAGCAAGCTTCCAAAAAGCTAAGTTCAAACTGGAGATCATTTTTAAAATTTCATTTTCAAAAGAGCCCAGAGGTGCAAAAACAGTGCGTACGATGTTGTAGTGTTGAGCAGGAAGTGATACTGGCTGGTAGGAAGCATGTGGCTTGACCTTGATTGGTCACAGCTGAGAGCTTGATTGCTGATGATGCAGGGTGTCTGTTTCTGCATCTGACTGGCAGACAGTTTGGTCTACATGTGTTTTAATCCAATCCTGTGTGATAATATTCATGCCCCCCCCGCTTACATTGAGAGCACAGATTGCTGTTAATTCTGAAAGGCATCTTATCCCTAATGTCAAAGCCTGTATAACACACACAGTGCATTCAGTATCTGTGAAGCATTCAAAGGGAAACAACTGACCTCCTGTATGACACACACCTCAATAATTAACTTTCCTTTACAGATTCATGCAGCTAAAATTGTCACTGAGAGTAACATGTGACAGTAATCCTTGCTGCTTCATTTTCAGGGGTCTAATCTCTGACAACTTGCTCACATGGATGGAGGATTTGCTGGAAACATGGATGACTGCAGTAGCCCCTGGTACGTTTGGTTAAATCCAGCCGTATGTAATCAGAATACACACGCAGGAGAACCTCCGGCCCTTTTCGGAGAGAACCAGCTTCTATCGGACTCAATCAAACCTGTAAAGCTTTGGTTCTGGCAACTTATGTTAAGCTCACCTAGGGGAAGCTCTCCAAGAAATGGTGTTTTCGATCTACGCTGGTGGAAAAAAAAACGTAAACTCCTAATCTCTTAGTGGCCATATCAGTCTTATTAAATCCCCAGAGGAGATTAGACAAATTGCATCTTATAATCATGCCTTATCCCAGGGGGGGAAAAGAAGCTGTAAAAATATCGTTTTATCACAACGTCATGGCATCTTATTCAGGAAGTGAATCATTACTGAATAGAAATTTCAGAAGACATGCCTGTAATTTCTGTGTGCTGCACTTTGAACTGAGAGTACAGGAGCCAATGCAATGAGTAGTCTTGGAAAGTGTTCATTTATATGCCTTCCTCAGAGGATTTAACCCTGACACTAATCAAAAATACATCAGTAAATAAAGATAAAAGACAGATGAGAGTTTGGCAAATAAAAGTGAAGCGCTGCAGGCTGGACCAGACAAAAACATGAACAAAGGACAAAAAAATGGTAGAAGAAAGGATTCAGCGACCCCAGAGAAAACTAAACTACAGCTTATTCCCCTTTGTCATGTTGTATGATTCTTCCCATGCTCACATGTTAAGGAGCTCCTGCAGCTGCTGACCCAGAAATAAGTCTGCAGAATATGGCACGAACATGATCCCTGACGGAGAAAGTGTGTGTTTGTGTGTGTGCGAGTGGCTCGTTGGTATGCATAAGAGTGTGTACCCAAAGGCAGAGGGACTGTGGCCAGCAGCGCGCCTGCACACACACACACACACACACACACACACACACACACACACACATGCTGATTCACAGCACATGGAAGAAGGCAGCTGGGGGGCAGCCATGCTCTTTACAGCTGTAGGTAATATAGCTAAGAGCAGAGCAGTCACAATACATATGGTGAGGGCAACGTGCTGGAACGTGCCTGTGACTGTATATTCTCCATAATGTACACACAGAACTCCTTTGCATTGCCCTGCACATTTGCATATCTGGACCTGAGCATGTACAAACTTGTATTTTATGGTTTGTCATAAATTGTGACATATGTACATTTTACATTTTTTTATATACTCAAAAATTGTAACACCCACCTACACACTGGGCCAATAGAAACACATTTTAATACTTATATTACATACAGTGGTGGAAGATCAGATCCTTTACTTAACTGAAAGTACCACTGTACTACTATCTACTATGTAAAAGTAAGTAAAACTCCTGTATTCAATATAGTGAAAATACTACTACTACTATTATTATTAGTATTATTATTATTGTTATTATTATTATTACATGACATTATTAGATTGTTAATACTGGTGCAACAATGTGTAAGCAGCATTTTACTGTAGCTGGTTTAGGTGGAGCTAATTTTAACTACTTTATATACTGGTATGTAGTTTTGTCCAGAGGTTCCCAACCTAGGGGTCAGGCCCCTCCAAAGGGTCACAAGACAAATCTGAGATAAAATGTGTATACTCGAGTAAAGTACAAGTACCTCAAAAGTAAATCTACTTAGCTCCTTTCCACCACCAATTAAATTGATTTGTATTTTTGTTTATCTTTGAATTTTTACCCTTCCTATTTCTTTTTTCTGATTCTTATTTTTACTTTTTTGTCTAATTATTGTTATTTATTGCACACTAGTCTTTTGAACAGCCTTGAGAGTACGCCACCCTGCATTACATGCCACATGCTGTTTGTGTATGTGATAAATAAAACCTTTAAATCCTTTCATAGTCGATACACGGAAAATGAATCTGTAACAATTGTGATAATCAATTAATGTTTCAAAATGCCAAACATTCTCCGATTCTAGCCAGATTTGCTGCTTTTCTCTGTTGTATTTATTGTAGATTGAATTTAACAAATTTAATTTTTTTTGACGGTCAGTTGGACAAAAACAGGCAATTTGAAGACATCACCTTGGGCTCTGGAAACCTATAATGGGCATTTTTGATCATTTTATATGCTAAACAATTAATTGATTAAAAAAGAAAATCAACAAAACAATGAAAATATTTGTTAGTTGCAGCCCTAAGTCACTGTTGCTTTTCACATCGCTCTGATTTGCTGTGTTTTTTGCATCACCTCCATCACATACCTGTGTCTTGCGGCCTGACAGGAAGTCTGCTCTGACTGGCTGGGAGAATCTCCAGTTTAACAACATCAGAAGTGCTGGCAAGTAGCTGTGTGGCCTCCATCAGATTGCAGTGCTCTGTGCCGGTCCCGTCTATAGACAGAAGGATGTCACCTGCATGAAGCGCTCCACACCTGAGAGAGTGAGATGGAGACAGATTGTGTCAGGAGTGCTTTTGTTTGATAGGAAATTGTCTGTGGAGCTGTATAATGTAAGAGGTTGGTTTTACCTTTCCACCACACTGGCTGCCTTTATCTTGTCGATAATAATAACTTGTTTACTCCTGTATATTGTTGTGGTGAGGCTGATCCCCAGGCTGGCGGAGGGACCTTTCACTATCTCCACCAGCAGAGGGCCTGAGGCTTGCTGCACTGCCTCTGAAACAGATAATACACACAGATATGAGAGAGGCCAACAGGTTTACTGGATGCATCTAAAGCCAGAAACACAATATATGTCTTTTACAATCTTAGCTAACAATGAAAAGTCCCCAAAACAGTCATAGATGAGCACTCTGTGTTCAGATTTACATTGTTAACCAGCTAAAACAAACAAAAAAAATTTCAGTTCTAAAATACATTTGTGTTAAAATTTCAGCATGCAGGAGGTCTGAATCCTAAACTCCCACATTACAGAAAGATAATGTGTGTCAACTGTCCTTGGTGACCTGCCCTATTTTGCACAGAGCAGTGCAGAGTTTGTGATCCTGCAGAGCATTAGCCACCATGACCAAATGGAGGTTATAATCTGTGGTGAGTTCCTGTCTTCAGTGGCATATTTTACTACTTTTTTACCCAACGGTGAGGATATGTTTAACTCAAAATAGGTTTGATTTGCTCTGCACACTCACAGTCAGACTGACCTGTGTTGGTGGTTATCTCTTTTCACATTAGAATCCTGGTGTGAAAATTATCTGAAGAAACATTATAAACACTGTATGGCCAAAACTACTTAAAATAATACCATATGTACTGTTTACTGTACTAGATTCCATCAACAATTCACTTAAAGGGGCATTCCACCGATTTCACACATAAAATCATGGCATGGGGACTGCACATTTATATCAGAAAGCCGGCATTACAAACTGGAGATGTGGCGTTTGAGAGACACGAGAGTTTACCAGGCTGGGAAGTTGCATTATGGAAAATGTAGGGTCTGGTATTTTTGGAGCTCCTAGGAACTAAAAGCCAGGATATCTCGGCCTCTGCTGCTACAATTTTCACCATTAATTTTGTGACCTGTCTCTTGTGAATCACTGGAGTGCCCCTTTTATACACTGCTTTGAAAGTTTGTCATCTTGTCCCCTGAAATATGTAGCATCATCAGGGCTTAGGGACATACCATAAAATGTCCAACCTTGTTTTATTAAGGTCATGTTAACAAAGCTAAGACTGTCCCTGAAGGTTGTCCCAAGTGACATATTCTGCATGAAAAATAAAGTCAAGTAATGTAGTGACTGTACCCTAATTCAGGAGAGGAGAGAGACCATCACATTATGATGAAACAGATAATATTACCCATCTACCCTTTCGCTGGTGAAGTGTGCTCTTGGGCCTGTGTGACTCCTATGGTGGTGTCTCCAGCACCGACACTCACTCACATCCACGCAGCCAAACCGCCACATTATTTACCCTCAGAGCAATGCTGCCCTACCATTCCTCTACATATTCCCTGTGTATGTGTGCGTGTGTGTGTGTGTGTGTGTGTGTGTGTGTGTGTGTGTGCTCACCCATGACAGAGACGTCATACTCAATCAGGAACAGAGCTTCCTGGCCGCTCTGCATCAGCATGGTCAGAGCGTCGGCGTGCTTCTCTCTGTTTAAAGGCATCCCGTCTATGCTCAATACTCGATCGCCGGCCTTCAAAGTGCCCTCTCTGGAGAAACACAGAAGGAGAAAGAGAGAAAAAAAATAAAACATAAGCGACCGGCACAAGATGCTCATACAAGCGTTAAAGCACCAGTCACAGTGAATCATTAAACAGTTCCACATGAGTGTTCCCTCCCAGGTGAGATGAAGGATAAACGAGATAAACGGCCGTAAAGTCTTTGATGGTGAATTACGTTTGCTCCAGTGTTTTGGTGCTCTCGGTTTTTCATGGGGAAAAGTGCAACGTTGCATTAGCCTCAGGATGAGCTGTGCCCTTTCTGCTTTGAAGATAACATACACTATACTGTATGTGTCACAGCCACAATTTCATGCAGCAACAAACTGATGCAAAATAAATAACGTGCACATAAAAATATGGTGGATTTTAAATCATTCAGAAGCATAATTCTTAAGATACTAATTCCATATGGGTAATAGATAAATATTTTCATTGTGGACAAATATAAAAAACACATATCCATTGGGACATACATCTAAATACACACACTATAGAACCACGCATGCATGCATGTACACATACATAAAATGCACGTAAATAGCTACACTTATATACACACAAACACTAACTCATCTATCTATCTATCTATATCCTCACCTGTCAGCAGGACCTCCGGGCCTGACGTATGTAACCACCAGAGGACGAGACCTGCGCCAGTCCTCGTGGAAGCCTCCTAAAAAAAAACCACACACACACACACAGAATAAATCTGTGCAAAAGAGCTAAAGCTATATATTTTTACTGAAAGATTCACATAAAAACATCCTGTCCACCTACCTCTCATGACAAACCCAAAGCTGTTTCCCTCCTTGTGCAAACACACATCTATGGTTTTGGTTATGACTCCTGAGGGGGTCTGGACTAAGAGTAGAGAGGAAAAGCCAGAAAACTATTACAATAATCATTTAAAGCTACACATAAGATGAAGCATTAGCAATGTAAAAGGCTTTCACAAAACTTTGATTAGAGTGTTGTAAGTGCTGAATCATGAGAACGAACATTGTGGAAATATGTTTAATTAATCTCAGTGGGGAAATTAATTCTCTGTATTTGACACATACTAATGATTTCAGAGCAGTGAGCATCCACAGTTCAGCGCCCGGGGACTGACTCTGTTTCTGAGGCCAAAGCCTTGATCAAGGAAACCCAATAAGTATCGATTTGGTGATTTGCGGGTCGAAAGATATCTGGATGCAGAGGTTACATCTGGGCTAAATTTGGTTAATCTGGGTTATAACTGTTTCATCATAATTTTAATGAGTATAATTCATTGTGAAGTCGGTCTGCTTCACAAAACAAACAGTTTTATGTAACTTTTAACTTTTCAACCAAATTTTAACCTAGATATCTAGAAATCTTTTGATCTGCAAATCACCAAATCAGTGCTTACTATGACTTTTTATACCTAAAACGCATGTGTTTTGGTATGAGAGGAAATTAAAGCACCTGAAGAACACATAAAAACATGTGGAGAAAATGCAAACATGCAGAAAGGCCACAGTGAAGACAGAAGTGCAGGTTTATGAGATGCTTAAATTTGGTGCTTTGTTTTACCGTCTGGAGCCTCAACTAATAATCTTATTTCCATCCATTGTGGAATTTTAAAATACACAGCATGTTTATTGTTTATTGTTAAGAGGATCCCCTTTAGCTTCCACTGATGCGGTTGCTCGTCTTCCTGGGGTCCGTTAGTACACACAAATATACATGAGACAAGATCTATACATCCAAGAAATCACAAGTTAGGAGTTAGTTTACATTACACAGTATTAACTAAGATACATTTCACTTGCAGTTTGAATCTCTTTGGATTAGAAATGTATTTCATGTAGGTTGGTAAAAGGATCCAATTTGAGGAAGTTCTGTATAGGACTGCATCTTTCAAATAATTAGTTTTAGATCCTGGAAGACATAATTGAGCCTTCTGTATGTGGCTAGTGTATTTACCTGAGAAGATGGTTTTCCTAATAAACAACAGGATACTTAGATGAAGATAATTTGGAATGCATGTTGTCGATGCTTGCGTGATATAAACCGCTTTAAACAACAGAACAATGTTCAAGGTGGGTTAGAACCATATATAATAAATATATATGACCATGTTCACAACATCTGGAGGGACGTAGGGAGAACACTTCCTGATATACTGATTCTTATTAACATATGCTGTTGTGCTATGTGCAACTTATACATGGCTTATCACTACAAATTCACTGGCAGGTGCCACTGTCCTACGGCATACTCTGTGTGTCACATCCGCTTTTGGAGGAAAGTGCTTTAATGATGCCACTTTCTCTAAACGTCTGAGCATTTGCTGGACTATCAGGCAGAATATTCATCATGCAGAACTACACCCACCGAATGGAGGCAGCTCGTACTCCACCTCCAGCACAACCCGCTCCCCGATGTTCTTCAGCAGGCTGATAATCTCATCATGGCGAAGCTTTGACAGGTTGATGCCATTCACTGACTTGATGTAGTCTCCTACATTGAGCTGGTCACTCCTGTGAAAAGTCATGGACAGACCACCAAGATCAAAGGGGGCCCCAAAAGCTTCAGATTGTTTTGCACCACAATATTTTGTGGTCATGTCTTATTGAGGGGCCCGATTTTAACACTTTAA
Organism: Maccullochella peelii; assembly: GCA_002120245.1. NCBI lineage: Eukaryota > Metazoa > Chordata > Actinopteri > Centrarchiformes > Percichthyidae > Maccullochella > Maccullochella peelii. The sequence goes on from LKNJ01002277.1 coordinate 60,278, forward strand.
CTGCAAACATCTGTAATGTGAGAGAATGTGAATGTGATGTTTTTAGCCACTTTCAGTTCATTTTTTTTTGCTTTTACAGCTCACAACTTTCACTCTCATCTCTCTAAACTCACTGGACGCTACCTGTTTGTTACAGTTAGGCCCAACAATAGGAGCCCAACAGCACATTTTGGCCCCCAGACAAGTTGATCCAGTCATGATCAAACTGAGATGCAATTGTCTAATCTGAAATGAATATTCTGGCTGTTCTGGCAGATTGTTAGTGCGTGAAAGAGGCAGAAATGAAAACTGAAGCAGTACAGAACAACTGAACTGTCTAATGTGAACATTTACACAAGTAATCACAGTAATCACTAACATACAGAGCCAACAGTGAGCGCATGGCGGAGTGGGATGGCTGAAAGCGTCTCCTCTGCAGACACTGACAGAGATGATTGTACATGGTGTCTCACATATGACATTCTGAGTCAACACGCTGCTCATTGGAGAGCAAATTAATTAAATAGATGCTCTGCCCTGCTCGCCCCTCTCACCTTTGGGCTACTGCCAATCAGCACTGACAGTGGAGAGAGACGTCTTAACCGGCAGAAACCGACCGGCCTGCCATCCGGTCCAGTCTCGTCATCACACAATGTCACTGCCAGTCTCCCTCCTGTCTGTCTGAGTGTCCCTCCACCCAATAAATTAGCTAGCACTTCTACACAAGCATGAAGTCAGCTGTGGGAAGACAAGCTGCTTGGAAGAATTAGCACAGTGTCTGTCTTTAAACCTCCTTGGACTTGACAAGCGACGTTTGCCCAAGACATTTTCAGAGGGGGCTGTGTCATTCTTACAAAACTGTGTGTGTGTGTGTGTGTGTGTGTGTGAGTGTGTGTGTTACACTCAGTCACACGCCGCTTAATCATCATGAAACGTGAGTCCTCCACTACATTTTCCTCTCATGTGGTTGATGTAGGGGAAAATGAGTTTAATGACGTTGGGCAAACTAAGCAATCTTTGAACAAAAAAAACAAGCTCACAAAAGGATTATATTGAATTACCACCATGCAGTGAATTAAGCATGAACTGACGATAATAAAAATGAAAGAATTAACGTCTAAATTTAAATTTATGGACACACTTTACTTACAAATAAGCCCTGTTAGGGTATTACTCTGTGGGAATGCATCAAGCTGATCTAACACGACGCCTACAGTCCTGCAAGCTGGTGTAACTTTGCAACACGTGCATGTTTGTGGGAGCAGAATAACAGGTCCGGACAGCTTGGTGTGGTTGCCAGGTTTTAACCGCATCACAAAGCAGAGATCTCACCTGGCAGCTAGCCCACCTGGCCGTAGGTTTGACACTCTGGGCCTGCCATCCTTATCGGACCCTCCAGAGATGGTGAGGCCAAGGCTGCTGCCTTCCCTTTTCATCAGGTCCACCGTGGTCACTCCTCGGTACTCCTCTGTTGACAGATACAGACACAGGCACAGATCCACAGTCAGCATTAGCGTCTGCTTGACAGAAAGACTCTTCTTTCCTGAATCTCTCACAGAAATGCTCTCTGACACACGACCACACACTTTATTTTCTCACTGTCCTGTCTTTTCCTTGTTCCTTCAAATCTCTCAATCTGAGTGAATCTTTGTGACGGGCTCAGAAGGAGGAGAAGGAGGAGGATGGAATCAGTTTTATAAATACCACACTAAATACTGACGATGGAAAGAAATCCAAATATTACGAAAAAGACATTCATTGAAAATGAACGCAGACTCATCAGGTCGTAAACTGAAATCCAATTGTATTCATAAGTGAATGAAAATGAGTTTGACCTCAACTCTGATGGATATGTGGCTATATAGTGTCATCACAGGACTCATTCTGTCTTGTGGTCCACATTGTGCTGTGCTGTTAAATCGTTCTACGTGAAGTCTACCAAGTGGGGTTTAGTGCAAATGACAGGTATGCCACACAGGCATTTTTTCACCTTATCTAAGCATTCAAAACAGTGCAACATCAAGTAAAACACAGCAGACACATAGTTCTACGTGCACACAGTCGAAACTCTCAGTCAATGATGGCACGACTCTTCTTCTTTTTGGGGAAGCAGGTGGGGTGGGCGCAGTAGCAAGAATCAGGTAACAGATAGAAAACAAAATGATATAAAGTCAGGTTTGACTGTATTATACCTGAAAAGCTGCGCCTCTGGGAGGAATGTGATTGGTCAGTTGCCCCGGACTCCTTAGTCCCCTTTGAATATGGTCCTTCATCTGAGGAGACAGCAGGGAGATATGGGGGCGCTGTTATGAGGCACTGTGGTGATATGTAGGGAAACTCTACAGCAGAAGGCTTAATGAACACGAGCATCCATTGCACATCATGACAGCGGCACACACTTTAATACTTTGAACTGCACCCCGGGTAACGTGAGGGCTCTGAGAGGGAAACAGCACTTAGCCAAAATCCACATCCATCCGTCAGGTTAGCCAACTGAAACATAGTGATCAGCCTGCACTCAGGACCCTGGAAGGTCACTCCACTTTGTTTCCACGACAGTCCAATAAAAAGGGTCAGGGGTTTAAAATAGCTCCCCTCTGTCTGCAGCAGAGACCCTTGAAAACCATTAATTTAACACAAGAATACATTTGCTGCCAGCTTGATGTATGTGACCGCTAAAGCATGGGAATTTTCCCGAAGGAACAGCATGCAGTTAATGGACTGTTCGGGCATGGAGAGAAAATCATCATTTTCAGCATGTCATTTACAGCAGATGCTACAGAAAGCCGGGAAATGTTCAATCTGCTCTGTCTATTTATTTTTACCCACAGTGGGACCCACTTCTGACACAGCACAAGGCTGGCCTCAGATTAGGAGAGCCACTGCCTTGGCTATTTGAACCTGAATACAGCCATACAAGCATGTCAGCAGTCACAGTGAATGAGGAGACTTGACTTGGCACTTCTTTAATCCTGTCCACTGCAGATTACCATTTCAGATGTCCGGCACAGTGATTGAACATCACATTGAGTTAAAGTTGTGCCAAGTACTCTTTATAAGGGTGGAGTGGCCATGTTAGTGGCCTTACTACAGGCAACACACTTAAATCATCACAAGTCTCCAGTGACTGCACAGTACAGAGACTGGCTTAAACCTTATGTTTAGCACCACATACACAGGAACTGTGTATTTTATTAACCAGAGGTATTTGAACTGTTAGTTGAAGGGGCTGCATGTGAGAGAGACACCAGTTTGTGAGGAGAAAGGGACAGGTGCATGCTGGTGTTGTAAAAACAACGGACAGGTCATGGAGGCAATTAAGGTACTTTAAAATCCTAAACGCCTGATTACCGCAATTTGCATTAAAAATTGTCCTCTTCTCTGAGCCATTACTAAAATCTGAACACACAGACATGATACACATATTTTTAGATTCAGTGTGACTTTCGAGGAAATCATGAACTCTGATGTACATGGAATGTAAACGTTCATATATCCGCTTAGAAAGCGTTGTAAAAGACACTCCTTATTACTAATCCAGTAATCCAGTGATAGTCGGCTCTAATTTGCTGCTTACCTGGTAGCGCACAAACCATTAAAATCAAGTCCTTAACACAGAGCCACGGGTTCGATTCCAGCAATCTCACTCTAGCCAACATGTCGATTGCCAAAATATAAATATATGTTCAAGTTGTAGCCCACAGCTAACTCAGTAAATCTGTGGCACACACTCATACTTCTTGTTTACATCCCCCAAATAGAATAGTAAGACAAAGAATAATAATGAGAGTGATGATGAAGTTAATATAAACTTCAGTCATGTTGCACTATACATACAGTATATATCATATAATATTTGGGAATGGGGGGCTGTTGTCTCTATTTCGTCTGCAGGCCTGACAGTATATCAATTTTTATCTGTGCTGATTTATAAAGACTGGACTGAGGGAAGCAAGTGCTCGGAGGGCATCAAACCCACTGCCTTCTCTCCATCCACATCAAGTTTCCACATCTGCCCAACTGAAGATGAGGCCTTTAGACAGCTGAGAGGCAAGGATCCTTTGTCAAACCTTCTCTGACCTGAAACCTTTGGGCAGGCCCTGGATACATCAAGTAAAGAAGAAAATTCAGCCTTCTTGTGCACACAGCTGCATGACTCTTCTACAAAAATATCTTCACATATCCTGGCGATGTATAGAACATACACACAGTATGCATAATATGGTATTTCACACAAATTTACACACATTCTTGCACAGATATCCTGTCCAGTAGCTGTGAGGCACGAACACACATACACAAAGTGAGTGACACATCACAACCACATTAATCTGGGCAACAGCCTTGTAACCACGCGGGCTCCTGAGGGCCACTGACAGTCCAGCAGCTGTCATTGCAGTCAAAAGGCAACATTAGCTCTGGGTAACGCAGACCTGCACGTGACTGAACGCTACTGTACCATAGAGCCATCCGCCAGCCATCCTCCTCCAGCTTAAAATAACCATCATTTACCCTGACAGCCAGAATTAAGATCAGGATGGTGCTGATTAATAAACAGCCCCAACAATGAAACAACTACTGTAAAAACAACAACAACAACAACAAAACAGTCTCTGCTCTGTTGTCTTTGTAGAGGAGGTTAGTTATTGGCTCAAGGATGAGGTTTGCCAGAAGGAACACGGAGCATCTCACTGACTAAAATAAAATTCTGTGCTCCTGCATAAATATATGGTGAGTTAATTAACTCCTGATTTAATTCAGGACACTGTATGCCATCGCTCTCATAACCAATCAGAATGTAGGTTAAATATGGGGGCGGCACTGACAGTGACAATGAAATCATAACGCTATTTTCAGATGTAAAACTTTATTTTTAAACTGAGCCCTGCCAGACCCAGTTTACGTTGCTATATCTGCCCCAATTACACTTGGTCAGTGGTCGAGTCCACTGACATTTAAATCTCTTTCAACCCATCACAACCGTAATACATGCATTGTAATGATTCTACATTCAAATTCATTAGCATTCAGGCTATATGGATTACAGATTTGCAATTAGAAGGAACATTAGGGTAATACTTTTCAGTTGCAGAGGCTGCCCCTCAGATGAAGTACACATTTAAGACATAAGCCGCTCTTTACAGGTTAGTAAACTGGACACCCTCCTGCCACAAATCCTCACAAGCGGACCCCCTTCACTCTGCAAAGATCAAAGCGTGGTGCTCTTACCAATGCTGTTCTTGGTGTCTCTCCTCAGACCACACAGCATGGCTGTAGTTTAGTCAGCGCAGCCACCCTCGGGAAGTAACCTTGCTGTAGTAGTGGGCAGAGAGCTGAGGTTCCACCTAAGGTAAAAAGTAGGCGACCCGAGAGACCAAGTCTCAGCCGATCAGATAAAACAGAAACACCATCTTCGTTTCTTCATTCCTTTGCCCTAAGTGCAACATTTCCTTAACCCTTGACCCTGTTTGTAAATCCCAGCGAGGGACTGAGCGCCAGAGGGCAAAATTCTGGTCCTCAGATGGTTTCTAGTTCCCTTCGCTATTAACACTTGGTGACAAAAAGGTGTCAGTTAAACGATTCCTCTCAATCCTCAAAAAATATAAATCTACCAAGCTC